>WAAB01009576.1:281340-307266 GCA_013389865.1 Piaya cayana | reverse complement strand
AACAGATACTTTAATACAGAACTGCTGCACCTTTCCTTTGGGAATCAACTATCTTCTATAAGCACTTAAGCCACAAAGCATATCTAAAAGAAGAAAACCAGGCTTCAAAAATGTAAATCAAATGCAACATTTAAAGAAATCTTTCTAACTTCTCTTGATACATCCACATGGTTGAAAACTGATGCTATATTATAACTAGCATCTGTTGGAACAAGTAGTATCATGTCCACATAAGAAAAGCGTTCTACTGGGTTTGACTAAGGGTAATTTCCATCAAACTGTCTACACTAAATCTGACAGTCATGCTAAATGTGAGGTATTCTGATTTATATATTTGCTGTAACATAGTTCAAACCCTGGTATAAATGCAAAATGATCTACGCTGCAGTCTTAGATATTGTTAGATTTCTTTTCTCTTATAAAAAAGGGTTTCACAGCTTTTATTAATAGAAGTTGTAATCAAGATAGTCACTCCTGACTGAAAAGTTAATCTTGCAGGTTGAGGAGGAACCATATTTGCAGATCATAAAGTAGGTGAAAAATTCTATGTTTGTTTATTTTCATTATTTCTCTGGATTTTATTATCTGGAGCAACTGGCTAATAGTTGAAAATAGTCCTTACCAATTACAGATTTAGCTTCTCTCCTCAGATCTCAGGCCAACAACAGCTACAAGATAGAAAAAAAAAACCAAATAAATCCTTGTCCCCACTCACCCTTTCACTACATTCACAATTCTGTTCCTTTCAGGAAAACTTAAGAGGACTGATGAACTTTGCAGTGTGCCAGAGACACCAGTGGACATGGCTTATTTCATATCAAAGGGAGAAATGCCTTCTGAAGAGCCAAGAGTTCCCTCACTCTTACACCAAGAAACTGCCAGCTCACCTTTTCTGCTGAATGAAATATCATGGAGAGGGAAGAGTTGGTGCCTAATATGAGCAGATCTGAGTCATTAAAGACTCAATGGAGTGGATAAAAAATAATTTCTAGCTCCTTTTGGAAACAGCCCAAACTGGTACACAAAAGCCATATACTCATGGGACAAAAGACTGTATGCACCAAATTGTGCCCTGGACTGGATTCAGTCTCTGAGCAGGCTCAATAAGTAGTTTAAAGTGAAAAGCACCACAGCAATGTAATTCCCAAGATGATAAAGGCAGAGGAGGTATGTCCACTGCAAAACTAGAGCAACCTTGGAGGGAAAAAGACCCAAGACCTTTTTAATACAATTACCTCCTAGAGTCTAGAAAGCTAACTGGATTAGATTATGTTTACAGTTCCATATTTTCAACTTACACAACAGTAAAAAGGCTCATTGCTTCTTTCATTGCTGTAACCTACCACCTTCATTCTCTGCATGGCCAGCAGGTCAAGGGAGGTGATTCTCCCTGTCTACTCCTGTCTCATGAGACTGCACCTGGAGTACTGTGTTCCATTCTGGAATCTTCAACATAGGAAGGATATGAAACTTTTGGAATGGGTCCAGAGGAGAGCCACAAAGATGGTCCAAGAGCTGGAGCACCTCCCATATGAGGGCAGGCTGACAGAGCAGCAATTGTTCAGCCTGGAGAAGGCTCCAGGAAGATCTTATAGCAGCCCTTCTAGTACCTCAAGTGGTTATAAGAGAACTGGAGAGGGAGTTTTCACAGGGGTATGCAGTGACAGGACAAGGGGTAATGTCTTTAAATTGGAGGAGGAAGATTTAGAGTAGACATTAGGAAGAAATTCTTCAGAAAGAGGGTGGTGAGGTACTAGAACAGGTTGCCCAGGGAAGATAATGAATGCCCNGGAAGTGTTCATGGCCGGGTTGGACAGGGTCCTTGAAAAGCCTGGTCTGGTAGGAGGTGTCCCTGCCTATGGCAGGGGAATTGGAACTGGATGACCTTTAAGTTCCCTTCCAACTCAAACCATTCTATGATTCTGTGTCTTTTCCTATCAGATATGAGCCACAGGGTAACACTACTGTCTATTGCCCAGTTTTCTTTCTGCCCCAGTGGCTGTTGCAGAAGTTGCTTAAGACAAACATGTGAAACAAGCCGCTATCTGGGGTCCAATTCTCATGCTCCTCCTGTATACTGTTATTAGATTTCAGATGTCAGAGGAATATTGCCGCCTATTCCCAACAGCATCTGTTTTGCACCTTTTAACCATTAACTCATGTAATCCATTTTGAGCCTCTTTATGTTCTGATTCCACACTTTCCTACACCATTAAGTTGTAGAAGTTTATCACATGCTTCAAAGAAAGGCACTTTAAAATGCCTGTTTTAAATTACACCCTATCAGTTTCAATACATGTACCCTGATCTACTGTTATGGGATTTGGTAAACAAGTTCAGCACTCATCTTCTGCATTGCCTTCTTGGTTTTGTAAATTAGCTTCAACCCTACTCAGCCTTCTTTTCACCTTCCAACTCAAACATAAGCCCACTATTACTTCCCCTTACAATGTCCTTTTTCATATCTTTTTTTTTTAAAAAAAAAAAAAAAAAAAAGAAAATACCCACTTATTGAGACACAGAGACCAATTATATGCCACACTCAAGACATGGAGGCAAGAAGATTTTCAGCAGTGGCAGAATGTCATCTTTGATGATATTCTCAGTATCCTTCCTGATACAGGTAATTTTGGCTACAGCTGAACTTTGAGGCAACAATGACAAAGAATGCTAACTCAGCATGGTTTGGATTATTCTAAAACACCACAGAGTTCTTTTGGAGATGCCTAACTTAACTCCAGACAAAAGACTAGATCATACAACAATACAGGATAAAGCCATGCAGAGATACTTGCTTAAACCCTGGAACATTTATAAGTATGTTAATGCAGCAGACAGACTCCTCCTGGATTTGGCAGTATTTTGCCCAGCTCAGGTGCCTGAACTGCAGAGCATCAGGTAAAACAGGCAGGCGAACAGTTCCTCCTCTGCATCTGAAATGTCTTCAGAGCGATAACTTCTCTTTTGGTGAGCCCCCTCTCCCTCCCTGCAATGTGTTCAGAGCTATTTATCTGATGTGAACAACATCTGAAGTCCATGCGCTGTAGAGTTAATAATTATAAATAAAAATCAGTGACAAACAAATGCTGCCCAATTTAAAACTTGTTTTCAGTCACTGAGAAAATTTATCAGTACTCCATCTGAAGTCCAAGGCATAGCTGTTAGGTGACAGAGGAGGATGAAAAGTATGAACTATTTCCTCTTCACCCAGTACTGCATGTCTTCTCCTTCCCAATGTACACCACTGATGCACCTCAAAAAATATTTATGAGTTCTCATTCAAATACTTCAGCTGATAAATTTAATACCATATTCCCTGAGGTATGGAAAAAATAAAATATTGCATTGGCCTCTGCACATGTGGAGATTATATTACTTTACAGTGACACCCAGCAAGCTGCACATTACAGTTTTTACCACAATCTCCTCAGTAGTAATGTTTCAAATACATTGCATATGTGTGAATACAATATAAGCATACTGAAATGCTTTAAACATGGTAATACATCAGACACATGAGGCAGCACAGGGGGAAAAAAAAAGCCTTCATCTATCCTGGCTCTTATCTTAAGTCTATGTTGTCATTTAAGTGTTTAATTTGACACTGGTGTTCTCTAGTCTCATAGATGGTTTTACTTACAATGTACAAAGGGGAGTTCCAAATAACTGACTATTTAAACATATCTGCCAAACGTCTTCAAATTTTTACCTTGCTAATGAAATATCTCTGTGAAAGAAAGCAGATGAAAGTGCTTGCTCTGTACAGCACAATTCTGAGAAAAACAGATTAAAGGAGCCACAGCTGTACAACAAAGTCCTTTGGTTTATACAAACACATTTCTACACGCCATAAAAGTCTAAACATCTGACTCACTTGGATTTTACAAGGCTACAATACTGGAAAATACGTGTAGCAAACGGCAACATTCAAAGGCATAAAATAGTTTCAGCTCACATTTGTTTCCTATGTTGCCAGCTTGCTGGCATCACTGCAGCACCTGCTCCTATAACTCCAGGCCTGCTCCTTTTTTTTTTTTTTTTTTTTTTAATTTTGGCCATGGCCCTTTAGCTGTAGCACGAGTGCCATCTCCTGCTTCGCCTGGGAAGCGCTGCCATGCCAGGACTCCTCAGAGCTGCCCACTGACTGGCAAGCCACTGCTTGGTTTTGGAGTTGTGGATGCCCCTTCCCTGGAAGTTAGATAAGGCTTGGAGCAACCCAATCTAGTAGAAAGTGTCCCTGGCCACGGCAGTTATGAAACTAGATGATCTTTAAGGTTCCTTCCAACCCAAACCATTTTATGGTTCTATCATATGGGATGTGCTGACACACCAGCCAAACCTCAAAACGTATCCCAGGTAAAGTGCTTGACAATCAGAAAGGCACTTCCATTGCTCTCTACAACTACCTAAAGGGAAGCTGTGGAGAGGAGGGTGCTGGCCTTTTCTCCCAAGTGTCAGGAGGAGAGGGAACAGCCTCAAGCTCCACCAGGGGAGGTTTAAGCTGAACATTAGTAAAAAAAATTCACAGAAAGGGTCATTAGGCACTGGAACCGACTGCCCAGGGAGGTGGTTGAGTCACCTTCCCTGGTGGTGTTTAAGGGACATGTGGACAAGGTGCTGAGGGGCATGGTTTAGTGATTGATAGGAATGGTTGGACTCGAGGATTCAGTGGGTCTTTTCCAACCTGGTGATTCTATGATTCATTTGTCTTCACAGTCCTTCGAGGTGGTATTTATTTCCCCATTCTACACTTTGGGAAATCATAATACGCAAGCTACAGGCACCTATCCATACAGTCTAGCCAAGCTGAGGCTCTTGTAAATTGTATGTTCCAGGAAAAAAAGCACAGTTGGTAGCTTTCCAGGCTTAAACGAAAAGGTCAGTAGCCATCAATGTTCATCCTTCCTACAAAACAAGGCACAGGCAAGCCAGCTCCCCCAGAAATATGGAAACACTCCATCAGTCCCCATTTGTGAATATTCTAAGTGACTTGCCAGCCTCCACCTAGGAACTCAGTGGCAGAGGCAAACCTACATCATCATTTTTAACCACAAACCCATAGTCATTGGGGGTTTTTTGTCTGGTTGTTTTTTGGTTGGTTGGTTGGTTTGGTTGGGGTTTTTTTGGGGAGGAATGGGGGGAAGGTGGGAGAAGAGGAAGAACAAGTGTTAGTTCAGTTTTTCTAATACACAGCAGCCTTCTTCCCAGTAGAGTCCTGGACCATTTTCAGAGTCTGCTGATATACTTTGCCTTCAAATTACATAAAACAACTGCAGAAACAGCAGCAAAGGACAGCATGTTTAAAGAATATACATGTGCCCAGAGACTTTAACAGGACAGCACATTCAACCTTTTTCATTCCCCGATATTATTTTGAGCTTTGTAATCTGCCTTAAAATGGCACGTGTATGTGTGCATGTATCTTCACTCTTTCTCTGAATTCTTCCGTCCCATGACACTCTCCCTATAGACCAGTGCTAGAGGACAATGAGAAACATACTTTGCTAGTTGCTTCATGGATGACTATTGGCAAGGAATCAATGGTGAGATAGGGGTCTCAGGTTCAATAATAGCTTCTCCTGTGTCTCACTGACTCAGTCACTTGCAATTCCTGCTCTACACCCACCTACAATTACTACTGTTGACCAGTCTGCCTTTTCTTTCCTACACATCCCCTGCACTCATTTGGAAGTGCTCCTCTACTTCCCTATTAAATCTCAAGTCCATGAAGGGAAATGCTTGAACTTCCCAATTAGAAGATTTTAACAAGTAAGCTGGAGTTAAAAGGAAAAAAGTAAACAACCCCCTGTAAAATAATGTATACACAACAAAAGTCTCAGAAACTGCTATGTTGCTTTAACTAAAGTTAAAAAAAACAAATCAAAATACTTGAGATGGACTCTCTACTAGAAATAATTTAAGACATGGAAAATTAGCAATAAAAGAATATTAAGATTTTATGAGGACTAAATAGCATTATATTCACAACCTTAATCAGTAACATGATGGATTTTATCATGAGATAATGGAGATAGCCATACAAAGAGGACTGCAATTTTTCTGAATATATGCAAAATCACTTATAGTTCACATCACAGCATTATTGGGTGTGTTTTTAACAAATTGCAAGTGGAAGAGACGCATGTACTCCAATTCCCATTGATTTGAGGCCATGTAAATAGGTTTGATGGTCAGACAGAATGACAATTGTGTTTGCAATGAGCAGAAAAGTATCAAGACGTGCTGGTCTTAAAAGGCAACATTAAAAGCTGTCACACTAAGTTTAAAAGAAATTATTAGATAGACATGAGGGGAAAGTCTGAACAAGCTAAAATTTTGATTTGAATACAAAACATATCCATGGAAGGAACAGAGGGGTGAAAGTCAGTCTCTGCAGAAATGGCAACTGAATTTGTTTTGAAACATACAGTAGCTTGCTAAATTCCATGTATATAAGGGCAGTTATTGTAAACGTGCTGACAAATATTGAGTTTTTACTGTCCTGAAAAAAAGCAAAGCTGTACAGTGTTACTTGAATATTGTCCATTCAAATAAATGGATGAAAAAGAGAATATATACCATAGCTTGTATTGACATACGAACACTTTTTTATATATATGGATATCTGAGGGTGTTTCATTTTTTTTTTTTGCAGAGGTTCTACAAAACATGACCTTTATTCTCTTAAACACATACTCTTTAAAAGTAGAAGTATTTGGGACCTTTTTTTCCCCCCTATTTGCCTTCCTAAACCTGTCCCAAGCATCTGTATTATGTTATCCAACACACTGGCTGCTAACAATACAATCAATATAAGAGGTTACTTAGGGGGCATAGCTTTTTTTTCTGTCCTCAAAATTCAAAGCTTATTTTCACAGAGATTTGAATTATTTCACTGTGGAAAATGTCTTAGAACAATTTTGAAAAAAGTGAAGCATACTGGTATTACAGAAGTTTTTAGTATGAAAACATTTGCTTTAATAAACATCTGTCTGCACAGCAGCATAATACATTTTTTCAGTTTCATAACTTGATTGTAAAATTTTACAGGGCAGGAACTTAGTGTGACAGGCACTGAGCTAAACACACATTGTTTTGTTGCTTTTAGGATAGAATATCTGACCATTTACACATTGGTATTTTCATACAATATTAACATACAAACTCAACCATTGTGCTTCAAACATTAAAACTTACTCTTACCTTACAGACACTAACCTCACTCAGGCTACAGCAAAAATGAACAGATTCCCAACATTTACTGAGTTGGCAGACTATGTAGAGGTAACAAACTTCAAATAAGATAAGCAAAACAAGGGCCAGGTTGATTTTTCACAGAAACGTTTTCCCCCTTGTGGATACATATTTTTACATAACTCTGTGTTTTATGCTATAATCTTCCAGCAATATGAAATACCAGGTGATCACTAAAAGGATTTTTTTAAAAATGTAAAAAGCTACAGCTTTGTACATTTTTGAAAAGTACAGTTACTTTACTCATAGAAAGTAGTACTACATTGCTCATACAGGTCTCAGTGAAAATATTTAAGGTTCCTTTAAGTACTAGAAAAAGCCCCCCCAACTACTTTTGAATTGGAAGATAAAAGCTTCATATATTATGTGACTCAGACACTTTTGGAATTGAACAGAAAACAGTTACATTGGCTGAAAGTTCATGTATTTGTATAATCGTTTACTTCCATGAAAGATCATATCATTTAAAACCGGTCAGCTATGAAGCTTATGCAAGAAGTTAATGTGGATTTAGGGTTTTTAGTAGGTGGACCTTCACTCAAAAATAACATTAATGCATGAGGAAGTTTTGAATGCATGTAGGATCATTACATATACCAGCATCCTAACCACTTCATCTGCTCAGTTTGCTAAAAGGAGTCTCAAGATAAACATTTGCTTGTTGACTGATGGCTGAAAAGTATCCCATGTATTTACTTGACTGTCTAAAACCATTGAAAAAATAATTTGCCACTTTGTTTCCTTCAGGTCACATAAATAAAGTCACAACTGTGATCCTCTAACAGCTGGTATCTGCTTCAATGGCCCAACACAAAGTCTTACTGAGGCTTCACATACCAAACAAATCTCCAAAGGAGAAGACAAGGCTGAGAAAAGGGTGCATGCTCAAAATCCCTTTACAACACTGGACAAGACCTTTGTGATTTCACCGAGCAAGGGAACATGTTTCAGGGACCTTGTTTGCATCAGCTTCAGTAACAAGGACACAAGAAGGGAACTGGCTACAGGCTAGGATATGCAGTTTCTGCAGCATAAACAAGGAACAAAACCCAATAGAAGAAATTCTAAATCGGGAACACTAGTTAATATACTGGAGTTTATGCTTATTTGTAGTAAGTGTTAAGGATACTGTGTGGTTTAACACTCAATATGTTTTATTCATGTGGGATTAGTGCTCACACTCCATGAAATACTTTATATTTGACAAGACTGGCAGATACTTTCCTCTTTGCAAAGCAGGCAGAACAAACAATGCTTGCCAAAGGGATGGTTGGAGCCCACAGAAGTGCTTGTGCAGCATGGCCGTTTGCAGGTGACAAGCCCTGAACCCCCAACCTTTATGCTACTGCAAAACACATCAGCATATTACAAGGGAAGATTCTAATGTGAATGAGATGTCCTGACAAGAATTTTATCAGAATTAGCAGAGTAAGCATAGAGTGGAACTGCAATTACCCCAGCCTCCTAGAGACTGAAACAGTAACACAGGCACCACCATGGGAAAATGCAGAATGCAGGTACAAGCTCCCCTATGGGAGCCACACTAAGGGCCACAACTACATCAAAGTAGGAGCTATACAAATACATGGAGGCATCATCCAGATACTCAAGCTTTTATTATCTAAAGACAAAAAAAGCACAAGACTCAAAAAAGCAGTACTAGCCAGGATGGCACACAGGTGGTTCTAAACCAAAATGAGCTTAACTGTTCAAAGTATTTTCAAAATCACATGGGATTTCTTCCAATCCAGTCTATAAGTCTACTTAAAACATTTAGCAATGACTTATAGGCATTCCTTCAAAGGTCTTTGTTAGCTTTCTACTTTACATAGAAAGAGTAAGAACACAGGCCTGGAAAGGATTACCAATCCAATACCAAACCCACAAACCTCTAGTATTATCATTCAGAAAAATAAATTCATTCTGCTTCTTCTGCCAACCAAACTCCCATGAAACATGCATCATTGAACAAACTATTCTCCATTATCCCTGCTTCACAAGGAAAACCTGAAAGGGACATTAAACATGATTAGCAGCAAAGGAAAATTCAGAGTCAGTCCTGGAAAGTCTTAACTCCAGGTTCCCTGTCTTGTGTTCAATGCTCTTTAATCACATTCTTTCAGGTGACAGGTAACCGGTACCTTTCAGGTGATGACTACAAATAGCTGTAACTTAAAATTAATCTCAAGCCCATTTGTGTGAAACCTTACATGAAATCCCACAGAACGCATCAATAAATCCCCTACATCAAAACAAAAATACCACCTATCAACAAAGTGTTAAGTGTCTCTTCAGTCTACAGAGGTCTCACAGAAGCATATTCTGGGAGTACAAAGGACTAGCAATCACTTGTATTCCCCAGCCAATATGAATAAAATACAAAAAAATCAACTTTCATAAAGGATTAAGATGAACTGAAATGTTTGGGTAGAATTCAGTTCTCAGAAAACTTCTAAAAATAAATCAAACACATGGGATAGTTTTAAGTATAAGTATAAAGACTCTTAATCAGCTCTCCAATGTTGACCCTATATAGTATGTAAGGTCACTTCCAGGAAGTTAAACATTACAGGAAAAACCCTAGCACCAAAGCATTTTGATCAGCAAATTACGATCTCAAAACAAATCCTTCTGACAAAAATACTTAGGAAGTGTTGGTTCTGTTCCAATGAAAAAAACCTTGGCATGAAAAAGTGTTGTCATTCTCTAGTATTAGTATTTACTTCCATGTAAAATGATCAAGTGTCATTTTTTTAAAAAAATTATCATAGCCCTGAACTTAAAACAGAAGTACCAGTCCATTGTTGCAAAAGAAATGCTACCTAATGACCTTAGTCCTGGACTACAGCTTTCCTTACTTTAATCCTTTTCCCTAGAAGTTAACTGATCATACTTGACAGCAATAAAGAGGAAATGCATACCAAGTAACTGCTGAAGTAGCAACTCCAATTTCCCATGTTATAAATGAAACAGAAGCTATTTTAATAATGAAATTATTTTTCCTCACACTGAAAATAAACAATTTATGCATTAAGTGAAGCAACATATTCTGCAAAGTTGAATAGTGGAAGTGTGCTCTACTATTACTTATCAAATTGTTTACAGGTTTAAAAATATGGAAAACTCCTTCAAGATCTACTTACATTACAATTAAGACTAATAGCCTGGCTAAGCATATCATTTCAAAATGCACTGACAATTCTACAGGTTGTCTGCATCTTCCTCGTATAAGGCTTCTTAAAACAAACAAAAAAAACTCCCAAACTTGAATACAATTTCATTGTTCCCCTCAAAAGGTTCCACTTCTATGAAAACTTAACATCTCGGAGAATGATCAGGGTTAGAAGGGCCCTCTAGAAATCTAGTCCAACCTCCTAGCTGGTTTACCTACAGCAGGTTGCAAATAAACATTTAAGCAGGTTTTCAATATTTCCAGAGATTCCACCACCTCTAGGCAGCTTGCTCCAGTGGTGTCACCCTCATTGCAGTTCCTCACATTCAGGTGGAGCTTTCCAGCATTCTAGTCAGCAATCATTGCCCCTTGCCCAGATGCTGGGCACTGTTGAGAAGAGCCTGGCCCCATTTAGCATGAATCTGAAATTGGTGCTATTCTAGCCTAATAAAATTAAATAGGAACTTATTGCAACCTTCTTGTAGGTTGGAAACGCTCACAGGTTTTTTATTTACCCAGCATATTTTGCTTACCAAAGATCTTCCTCTGAAGCATTGTAAATATGTCCTGAATTAGGAAATGATCTCACATTGCTGTAGGTTGACTATCCTAACAGATGGATTCTCTTCCACTTGTAGGTCATACAATTCCATGACTATGACCTTGTTCCTAAAATGCAGACCGCCCAAGCTATGGTGTTAAAACTGGACAGAAAATCCAGTGATGATACTGGAATGCATGTCACTTTGCATTAACCTCATAGAGAAACAGAGGGAAGTGCAGAGGGCAGCTTCAGATATTAAGTACACAAAAAAGTGAGCCAACTTCCACACCCTGAAAGTATGGAGACAAAGTAAAAGCCAGACAACATTGACAAAACTTTGCAGCAGCAGGTTATCAACTTTATTTTTACTTACCCTATGTAGCAGTAGATTTTACTTTCACTTCAAGATCATCTTGACTTACAATTCACACGGACACAACTTATCTACTGGCATCATCTATTGGTATCCTTTTCATCTCCCCCAATGGCAAATTAAGAAATAGTCCCCTCAAACTTGCATGTGATGGCATTAGACAAAAACACCATTAGATTAGTAAGAATGTTGTACCATCCGAAGTTCCCCTTTTGGGTTGAACTCAAGCCTAATTTTCACTTGGAAGGGGAACTAGTTTAAAATAACCAAAGGTCTATTGCTTGCTCATAATGCAACCACTATTTTATCCAACAGCTTTAAGGACTTTGATTAACTTCACGTAATCATAGGACACCTAGAAGGTAAATAACTATACAATTCACTGACCCAAATTCCATTTGTAGTCAGTAAAATGTTATCTGAATTGGGGACCATATTGTTCTCTGTTCTTCTGGGTCATTGTGTTAACAAACAAAATGAATAGCTGTATTTTAGCCAAAAAAACCCCTCCAATCATCTGGAAAAGCTGAGTTTGTTTGCACAAGACTTAAGTTCATGGATTTAATCTTTAAAAAATACATCTCCTCACACAATCCTGGATGAGCTTATTTGACTGTGCATTCAATACTCTACATCTCAAGAGGTAAGGAATTAAGTTTACTACTCCTATAAGTGTTCTGGTACAAAAATATGTTCAGTTAAACCATTTTCAACCTCAGATACTCACAGGCCATAGAACCCTGGTACTGAGCTCCAATTTTGGATCTCTGTTCCCCTTGTGAATTTAACTCTAATAGCCAGTCAAGGAAAACCAAACATGAATCCTGTCAAGACTGCTAACACTACCACCAGTTTTCCCTAGAATGCAGTTGCAAACATCATTGAAAAAAGCATACATGTATTTTATCTGAACTTCTTAGAAAATGCAGCTTAAGACAAAAGTGTGCTTATGTAATTCAGCATACAAAAGTCAATGTCATTAGCCAAACAACTGACAGAATCAATGGTGTCTTTCAATTCCATTTAAAAAGGAATACTTACAAACTATTCCTATTGTCAGCACTTAGAAACCTCCAGTCATTCAATAACATATGCAACGAAGGCTACTATATACAGAAGTGAATGTCTTAATTTCAACTATATTCAAAAAACCCAAGTGGAAAATAGTAACACCCATGCATTTGTGTTACTGTTTGTAATAGTAACTTGGCATTAAGTAAACTAACAATTAACTAATAACATGAACTAAAAATCACAGAATCACTAGGTCGGAAAAAACCCACAGGATCATAAAGTCCAACCATTACCATCAATTACTAAACCACGCCCCTCAGTACCTGATCTACCTCCAGGTCTTTTGGACACCTCAAGGAAAAGTGACTTAACCACCTCCCTAGGCAGCCTATGCCAGTGCCAAAATGTTAAAAGCTAATGTGTTCAACTCCTTTACTGAGAAATTCAGTAAAGTTTAGCACAAGGATACATTTCTTAAGGGGACTTAGAATAGGCAACTCCATCAAAGTACACCTGACAAGGCCAATACAGGAACCTCAAAAAAAAACCCAAGTCACCCAGATCCAGCTAGTAAAAGCTGTAACAGGACAAAAGTTAAGATACTTAAAAGAGCATTAATGGACTACAAGAAAATCTGAGCATAGCATCCTACACTGCTGGAATGACTGGAGATGTCAAAAAGGCTTGCAAATTAAAATTAAAAATTCAAGCTCAAGAGCCTGAACTGTAGAGATGCATTCTCATCTCCTGTTTACAAGTACCCTGTCCCATATACTTAGATTCTGTCCCCATTATCAGCATAATAAGGCTCCTTATGGCTCCTTCGAGCTGCTCCACAGAAAACATTATACAAAACAATTTGCAGGAAAGAAAAAATGTAATCTTTAATTCCCATTCAATTCCACCTCTCAAAAAGAAAAAAAAACTGACAAAACCAAGTCATGTACATCATCCAGCTACTGGGGAAGCCAAGACACTATGCAAGTCAGAGTTCAACACAGCCTTGTTTGAGCAGTGAGACTTCAACTACTTGGCCACCTTGACTGAGAACTACAGAATAAGATCTACAGGTACAATACTTAAAACCAGTCAATTCTACCCACAATTTGCTCCAGAAGTGACTGAGGGGCAGGAAAACACAACAAAACATCTTGTGTCAAGTAAGCTCCCAGAATAAACTAAGACAGCATTGAAAAAAAGTCCTGCAACATCTCAGATTTGGGTAACGGTTAAGGCTGTTCTCCTCATTTGTTTCAGTAGAGGGAGCCAACTTTTCATCACAGATGCAGCAGTACTTCAGACTTTCCCTAAAAAGTTACTCAGAATCCTTTAAGATGCACAAGCCTATGCACAGCCAAACCAAGGTACTAATCTACCAGTGTTACCTCAACTGAGAAGTTGTGCTAATGTTCAAGTTGATACCCTCTGCAATAGCAACAGGTAACAATTACAGGGATTGCCATTATCTTTTCAGCAAGCTGACAGTTAACATACTACTGTACTACACCACAACCTGCCAAGTTCCTTCATTTTCAGATGTTCTCCTTTGCAACCCACAGAACCATCCCACAGATACCCGCCCATTAATCACACACACACATATCAGGTTCAAAATTTATTTTCCATTTACTTCTTGCACTTGAAGTACTCTTCGATGACATCTTTGGCCTGTGATTCCTTGCCATAGTCCTGCAACATAGTAACCCATTAATAACATTAGACCCATTCAAAATGTCACATTTTTAAAAGGAAAACTGACACTGACGTTTTACTCAATGCATTCCCAAAGCTCCAAGCAATCTGCCACCTCCTTTCTCTTCGTTCTTTATTAAAATATTCCTTTATAAGAACAGTCTTATTTCATTCAAATCTAACACCCACTGGTATGGATCCAAATCTCCATTTCTGACTAAAGAAAGCCAAGTAACATATGAAACAGGAGCAAAAGTATGAAAACACACTGAGGAGTCTTTACTGCAAAGATGTAGCCATCCCTTGGGACCTCAAAGACAACGAAGTCTTCAAGGCTCGTACTGTGGCTTTACTCTACCAGTGTAATTTTAAAATATGCTCTGCAAAACATTTTCAAGTTCAGCAGACACATTGAACTGGTATTTTCTTCCTGAAGCAAAACATCATCTCTTCTAGCTAAAAGATCTTTCCTTTAATGCTTTCTGGTACAGGGACACAGATTCTCTAAGGACACAACCTTTAAATCACAAAATCTGTATTTTAAATAAACATGAGGGGGAATATAAATCAACAAAGCAGTTCACTTTCATGATTAACAATGGAAAACTGTTTAAAAAGATAAAACTTTAAAAGCTTTACTTAATGGTCTCTTATCTAAAGCAAGGTTATCTTCACTGCTTATTTTAAGAAGAAATAAGCAATAATTAGCATTATCTTACTTTGACAACCACACAACTGCAGCCCACTACTTTTCTCGGTTTTCCTTCTCTGTCAATCTTGCAGAGACCAACCCATTCGCCCAGTTTCTTGTTGTCATCAACCTGTGTAAAACATTGCATCACTTTAGAACTAGCCATTTTCTAACAAAACTGCATCTAACAAATAAGCTGCTGTACTCTCAGAAGTATTGGGTAACGGATGGCTGCTTTCCTCACAAGAATCAGTAGAGGGAGCCAAAGTATCATCATTGTACAGCTTGTAAGTATTCTCATTTGAAGCCCTGTTGAGACTCCTCATGTTCCACAACCACTTGCTGAGTTGCTTATTATACAGAACAAAAAATCGTTTATTAAGTACCTGATACACATCCAGTTTTTGCATTGCTTTTATGACAACCACACAGAAATAAAAGTCTCTGCTAAGAGACATTTCCCTTAGATAAGCCATATACAGACTTAAAAGCATACTGTTTGAAAGGTTCAGCTCTTATCTGCTGAAGCAATCAGCTTGCATTGTAAGCAGGATAACTAATCTAAGTTTGTGCATAAAGTTTCAACACTCACCTTTATTAAGTTGATCTGATGTTCTGCACAAAGTGCTTCAACTAATTTTACATACGTGGGTTCATCACAATTTGAAGCCAGAACACACAGATGGGCTTGGCGTCTAAAAACAATGAAAACTGACAAATGTAACCTCAGACACTGCTTAAACTTTAATAATCAAAACCATGAAGAACAAAATTCAGCACACTCATTTCTAGACAACCACTCCCTAAGTTTAAGTTTTGAGACATGATATGCTTTTGAAATACTAAATATGCTTTTGACAAGATCTACTTTGTTTTTCATACAGATAATAGACTACTCATGCACTGGCAGCTTTATTATCAGATTCTATTACAGTTGTACAAGACTAAAAACCTTACTAGATAAATTCTCAGCCACTGAAAAAAAGATGTAAAGTCTGGATAAATACCAGGTCTCCCATAAAGAACTGTCAGTATTAGAAAGCAATCAAGTTACAATTTGCTTTCTCGTATTTACCTCAGATTACAATAGCTTAATGTTAGAACCTTAATTATTAAAAGCTTGAATTTCCATGCCAATTTGTTATAAGCTCTTCAGAACAATCTTTTCTACTTACATTCAAGGAAGCTGCTATGACAGTGCCCCAATTCTAATTAGGATCTTTGTATACTGTGATACAGTGTTACGAGTACCAAAGGGATACCTGACAACAGAGAGAGCTGTATAGGTCTTTTGTGCTTAACCTGATGCAATTTGACCACTGCAAACAAAGTCAATTTTTTCTATGGTCACCTTCATCATGAGCCTCAACAGAATGTTTCAGAAACTACTTTTTCAAGCAGGAACCATCACACACAAATGTATATAAACCTTCTACACATATCATCCCCTTAACACATGGTATATGAAGTTGTAGCTCAACCCAAAAGAGCTCTTACAAAGTAGTTTGTCAATCACCTAAGTTGCTGTTATCTCCCATTATTCTGTACTATAAGGACATTTTGCATACAGGTTTGTCAGACTGTAGTTCTCACTCATAAGAGGAGTGAAGGGGTATCCGACAAATCATTAAGTCATCACCCAAACACTGTAGCATTACACTTAAAAACTTAGACTATTCTTAGAAGTACATGCCTATACTCAGACACTAAGAGGTGTGTATGTATGCATTACATATACACATACATAAAGCTTTTTACACTACCAAGAATTCTTCACTATTATGGTTGGCACAAACGTGGCAAGTCTAACATAGTTTCAATGTTGTACCTTAACTATTTACAACTGCAACACAAAAAAAATGAAACTAGCAAAAAAGTAAAGGCAAGCTATGAACTTCAGTTTTTCTTTTTAACAACTAAACCAACTCTTCCAGGTTAAGCCTGAGGTGCATATTAGCCCTCTCAATTAAAATTGTTACAAAAATGAGAAGAGTTTAACACTTCTTAAAACACATGGTTCCTGAGCCCCAAATGTCCATAGTTACATACTGGAAGAGACATTTTATTTTCTTCACAAAAACAATCCACATGAAAACTCGATGACAGTAGAGTCAAAACAACAGTAAAATACTAGGTGCTGTTATTCTTGAGTCACTGAGTTTAACATCTGTACTTCAAGATTACAATTAAAGGTCCCCATACAGAAATTGCAAGACAAAACACCTGCAAAAGCTTTTAACTGAACATCTGGACAAACAACACCGTTTGTATACAACATACATAACCCACTTTTGCTACTCACCCTAAAATACATGGGAAAACATCACTTACTTGTCCAAGGCTTTGGCTGCTTCACGAATACCACGAGCTAGGCCATCATGGATAAGTGCTGTCTTCAGCACTTCTTGCAGGGCAGTGTTAACATCCATTACACCTCCAGCAGTAATGCTAAAAAGACGAAACATTACTGCGTTGATCGTGACAACGTCTTACAACTATGAACAAAAGCACCTCGTTCACCTGCAAACCTCCAGTCATTATAAGCACCGCAAAAAGGTAAGCGAAAAGACTAAGACAAAGGAGAAACTGAAAATGAGGCACTAAACGAAACAGATCAAGCCCCCACAGAGTCCACCGGGAGTGCTCTCTCCCCCGTCCCTCAGTAAGCAGGAAGAGCCATGCGCACACCCACCCTGGCCACCCACCCCGCCTCTCGGCCGCAGAAGCCGGAGCAGCATGGCCCGACCCGGCCCGGCCCGCTCACCCTTCCTCGGCCATGGCGCTCTCGGTGGGTGGTGTTCCCGCCCGGCTTCCTGCTGCAAATACAGACAGAGGCGGCCCCGGTGAGCGCCGCCGGCCGCCTCGGGGCCCCCTCCCGGCCCGCTCCCGCCGGGATGCGCCGCCGGCCGCGGGGATTGAGCCCAGCGGGCCCCGGCGCCATGACTGCTACTCACCGCGCCGCGAGCCGCCCGGGGAAGAGGGGGTGGGTCTTCCGCCGCTTGATTTTATAGCATGCGAGGACCCCGGCGCGCGAGGTGCCCGGGCTGCCCGTGGCACTGCCTGATCCGCAACGATGCCCGCCCACGTGGGGCCCGGCGGCGGCGGGGCCGTGGGGATTTCATTCATCCCTTGCGCTCTCTCTCTCCCAGAGATCTCTCCATTCCTCCTTTTCTCTCTCTGTCTCTCCCTCTGTCCCGCCATCCCTTCATCCCTTCTTCGGGGTCATGGCAGGCCCGTCCCAGCGGCAGGGTGCGGAGCCTCCTAGGGGGAAAGCCAAGGCTGGCTAGGGGTCACCTGGGGCTAAGGGGCCACCTGGACAAGAGGAGGTGCACTCCAACCAGGGGAGGTTTAAACTGTATACTAGGAAGAATTTATTCATGGGAAGGGTTTTCAACCATTGGAACAGGCTGCCCGGGGAATTAATAGAATCACTAAGTTGGAAAAGACCTTTGAGATCATCAAGTCCAACCATACCTGACCACCACTAAACCACATTCCCGAGCACTGCATCTACCCATCTTTTAAATATCTCCAGGGATGGTGACTCAACCGCTGCCCTGGGCAGCTGGTTCCAGTGCCCGATAACCCTCAATGAAGTCACTGTCCAGTGAGTTGTTTAAAAGAAGTGTAGGATATAGTAGAATATAGCTTAAGGATATAGTTTAGTGGTGAATATGGCAGTGCTATATTTTTATGGTTGGACTGGATGATCTTAAAGATCTTTTCAAAACGGAACAATCCTGTGATCTTCCCTAGGGCTGTAAATGCACCTGATGCTGCTGAAGTGGTCTGGCTTAAAATATCACTGTTCCTCAACACCTGGTGGCCTTGAGGAAGACAATGAACTTACTGAAATTACCACTACCCTTCATCAGGGGTTACAGCACTGAGTTGTAAATCAGAAATCTTGTAAGTGCAACTGCATGTTGCAATTCCTGTCAGATGCTCACACAGGTTACCTTTGTGTGGGCATCCACAAGTGGTTCAGTTGGTCTGTGATTGTGCAGCAGTGCCACCACATTTCAAACATGTTACTTGCTCAGGTGCTGTTGGTCCTATCTGTTTCAGACTTGACAGTTTGACCAATAGTTTGACCCTACATGCTTCCATCTTTGTAAAAAGTACATAGTGACAAAATATAACAAAACATAGGTAACAAATGTTGATAGCTCTGCTTTGAGGCTAAAGCCATCAAGAATGTGTGACTAACCTTGTCAATCACAGTAAAGCCAAACTTTACTTCTTTCTTTGCCTTAAACTTTGGGTTGGGATTTGTTCCTGTAACTTTGGGAAGTTGCACCCCAATGTCTCAGCTGTGCACCCAAGTATTTTGGTCTGTTTGTGTTTTCCAGAGCCAGAATAAATACTGCTTTTGATTTGCATTCAGGTTGCATTCAGGGACCAGATTGTGATCTGAATAGGTCGGGGTTTGTTCCTGTAACTTTGGGAAGTTGCACCCCAATGTCTCGGCTGTGCAGCCGAGTACTTTGGTCTGTTTATGTGTGATAGAGACAGAATAAATATGGCTTTTGATTTTCACCCTGGGAGTGACCTTGTTGGCCTCCGGATTGCTGCACAGATAAACGACCCCCCCCCCGCAACCAGTCAGGCCTGGGCGCGAGCGTGTGGCTTGTAGGTCTGGGGTGGAACAATCACCTTTTCTACAATATAGCTGCCTTTGGTCTTCCTGGTATCATCAAGCAGTTGGCTGTAGGTTACATCCAGGTAGTGAGAAGACATTGTCCACAAAGTGATCCACCAGGGCTGATGAGGAGAATAGAGAGTAAAAGTGGAAACCCCTCAGCTAACTTGTACCTGCGCCACAGACCTTGAGCTCTGGCAGTACAACCCTGCTGAGTCTGCAAAGGGAAAAGCCCTGGCTTGGGGGCTGTACCTGCAGCATTCACAGGCTTCAGCTGCCTCTCTCCCTTGCCTTGAGCCAATCAAGTGCATAACTTTAATATTACAGAGATCCAGAAGGGGCAGAACATAACCAGAGCCCTCTGAAAACAGCCATAGTAACAGAAGTGAAACGGGTGGGGGGGACAGTGGACACACACACACACACACACACACACACACACACACACACACACACACTCTCTCTCTCTCCTCTCCCTGTACTCTGAGGTACGAAAGAAGCCAGTAGGAACAATGCTGCATGTTACTTATGCTGACAGCTCCAAGGTGTGATATGGCCACCTCCAACTGATCCCATCTATTGCTTAAAACTCTGAACTGCAACCCCAGTTGCAATACCCCTGTAGGTTACAACTACTGCAATCCCAAAACAGGTATTCTCACTTACCATCTCCTGTGGTACATGTGGACATGCCTTGTCCCTTCCTTATGCCACAAGAACTGGGAACACATAATTTCCTTCATGTCGCTCAGACCCCAGAAAGCACACAAACATGCACAAATTATAATGCCCACCTTATTTCCCTCCTGCCAGGGAAAAAATTCTTCCCTATATCCATCTATCACTTAATCTGACTGTGACCCTTAAAAAGCCCCAAAGACACCTAATCTACAGAGGGGTTTTGCACTGAGTGGAACAATAAACCATTACTTCCCTCAAGGTCATCAAAAGATAACAGGAAGTCCTTAGTCAGCCACAAGACACAACAGTGTTTCCAGATAACTGCTATATATATTCTGTCCAGGAGGTGGAAGTATGCACGTATGTAAGATTTGTATTGCTGCAGAAGCGATAAATCACAGACAAATTATAATATTCTAGAAGTTGAAGTTGTAAAAGTAACTTTACTAGCACAGTTGCAAGAAAACAAAGCTGTTCTAAGATAAAAGTTACTTATATGTAGAGGGGAGGTTTGCACTGACACTGAACTCTGTGTTGAAATATAGGATAGCAGACGTATGTATTTGTAGTAATTAATGGAAGTGTGTGATCCTGTTTGAAAGTTCACTCTACTGCCCAGTGTGGTAATATGAACTCAGTGTTTATGTGAGCACTCTGCACACTGTTGACACTACCCCACCTGCTCCACCTTTCTGTTTGTATTCCTACAAGGAGTAGCTAGTTTCTTAATCTCCATATTTTCTGTTGGAATTATGGTGACCATATAGCACCCTGTTGTTTACATGCTGGCATACACTCAACAGGTATGACACATTCAAGTCTAGGTTTGCAGTTCTGTGCTAAGAAGTACTTCCAGTCTCCTCAGGGATGGCTGAGAAGGGCAGCAAGCAGAGTGCTAGAAAAAAAGAGGAGCTGTCAAATGCAGTGCAAGAGCCTGTCTGGACTCTAGAGGGCTGAGGTGGCATCAGTGCAAATACTGGCCTGGTGTTTCATTGATCAGCCAATCCCAGCAGAGGAACTTGGTCCTCTCAAGATTTGCTTATGTAACCCTTTCCAGCCAGAGCCAGGACAATTATAAACAGCATATCATGCTGTCTATAAACTTGGATTTGGGTAGAAAAACAGTAGCCACAGGCTGCTGTCACATGACATTAAAAAATCTGGATTCTCACTCACCTGCTGTTCTGGGCAATCCATTTGAACTTATCATCTTGATGCATATATTTACAAATTCTTTGATTATAGCTACTACCATCAGTGATTTCCATCTTATGGTTGTGAGCTGTGGTGAATCAGGAACTGAGTAACAAGCAGTTCAGATGATATCACATTACAGTGAGGCAGCCAGGTAGGCAGGTGAAACTAATTTCCAAGATTACTAATTTCCAGGAGAGGTCCACGACACTGCTACATTCTGAACAATCAGTTCTGTACAATCCTTGCAAAAAATATTTCCCTCTGACATCTGTTTCTAGAAATACAAAGTACAGGCATGTGCTATGAATAGATTTTAATGTCACAAGACAGAGTTATCGCATTTTCATTCCAAATCAGACATTATTTCTCAGCCCTGTGGAACATTGAATTGGAAGCCTTATTTGAAGTAACACCAGTGCACATTTTGTGCTTCTCTTCCTAAACAATTATCTTCTATCTATTCTTTTCCTTGTTGCACAATCAAGAAAAAGGTTATATATCATAAAGATTTTTGTAGACAAGCCAATCGACAGAAGCCCTGCTCACCCACTCACAGGGGAGAGGTGTATTTCCAAGTGCCTCCAGATATTGGTTCAGAACAGCTGACATACTGTTACTCAGGAGCACAAAGGATGCCTGCATCAAGTTTCAGGCATGTGGAGAAAGTACAGTAAGACTATTCTGGAGCCTCATAAAGAGGATGAGCTATAGGCTTTGAACATCTATTTGAAAAGAAGACTTTGTTGTCATATTTGAACGAAATGGTTTGCTGGTTTTCATTGCCTTCCACAGATTTCACACTAGACTCTCGAAGGATGTGGTTATCATGTGGTTGCTTTAGAGCCATCTAAAACTTTCCAAATAGCTATGTGCAGCCACAATTACCTCAGCAGAAGAAATAGTAGTATGATGCAAATAAGCATTGGGTAAATGATTTCTGGATTGTAATGCAGAAGTATTTCTAAGATCTCTACAAATATACTGAACAATAACAAAGGCTATGTGCTCCCATGTATGATGAGCATTTCAGAGTGTCCTGGATGTCCATGAAGGAGGCTGTTCTTAAAGCAATTGTTCTTAATATGCTTTTACCCTATGGGCATATGCCATGGATGCAGACTCTATTTGTAGTATTTATCAAGGGCTCAGTGAACCAAGGCTTGAATTCTATACATGATTTGGGATCTGATTGGGAAGATACATTTTTTTTTTCACAGTTGCTGCAGACATGACATAAGCAAGAAAGGCTTGTATATTTTTTTAATTATTTTTGTTAGTCTTGAAAAACTATTGTGACAGATTGGTAACAAGTGCCAGTTCAAAGGTTAAGAAATATTTACAGTTGGTTTTATAGCTTCCATTTGAAAAGATAAGGAGAATTATTATATGTATTTTCCATTAACCAGTTTCTTCTGACAATAATGAGCAGTGCATAAATAAGCTGTATACACACACAGCTGCATTTTTTTATTGAAGCCATAGCTCATGCTGATCACAGGACACACATGCTACTTCCCATTCTTCAGCCTTCTACTACACACACTTGACTTTGTGAAAATTTGACCCCACAAGCTTTATTTGATTACTCATCACTTGCATGTAATTATTAGTGAGAGCAGGACTGGGTTTTGAAAGCAGTTGGAATCTGTTGCATGAGAGTCTAGACTGAAAAGAGCAAGTAGTTGGGAGTGAAAACTATTTCATCTGAACATGATTGACTGTCTCTAGCCACAAAAATGAAAGCTTTATTCTCTCGCTCCTATTTTAAACTCTCTACAAGTTCATCTTATTCACTCTGTTTATGTGTCATGCATTGCTTATATCAGCTTTTTCTTGTTATCCTTTCACTAAGGATGACTTGCAAGTGCTCTTCCTCTTTTTTAGGGGGTAAAGCTGTTCTCTGGGTAGTATCTCTAGAAAGGATTTACACTTCTCTCTTTTTCTGGAGGTTGAAAGGAAAAGATCAAGGTAGTTCTTATGGATTTTTCAACTTCACAGCCATAATATATACCACACACAATATATTGTCAAAATAGCCTCCAGCAAAAAAATGTGTGGCAGCTCGTTTTTTGGCTGCTAAATAGTTTTTAGGTTTCTTAATCTTGTCATAAGAAAGTAATTCTGCTTTTTCCTGTCACATGGAGTGTGAGATTCTAAAGTTAGGCACATGGCAACATTTGATCTGGATTGTCCTCATGATGACTTTTAATATAACTGGTGACTAGATGGAATACTGATGGTCTTGTTAAAATACTGCTTTTAAGAAGTAATCAACATTTTTTTAATTCAAGAAAGATGTCTTACATTACATTTTGAAAAGGTCTCCAGCTCATGCTTGAACTCTTTCCTAGCTTTCCTCCCCTCCTGATAGGAACTTGTGCCAAATGTGCTAATTATACCAACTCTTCCTCACCTCCAGCTTAGATTTACTCCTGACCAGTTTGCAGCTATTAATTCTCATAATATTCTCTTTTTTAGCTCTTCTGTTACTGTTTTGTGATTCCTATAACTTGCAAGAGGCTGTGTAGATGATGATCGGTCTTTCTTAGTCTGTTAGTCCTAAGAAGCTATCCTGAATCTCCCTTTGATATGGAAGACAGAGATGGATGAATGCTTGTGCTTAGGCGGCACATCAGCAGTCCTTCACTATCTGCCAGCTACTCCTGAGGAATCTGAGCAAGGCTAAGCCAAAGCGGTTCAGTTTTCAAGAACTGCAATTGAGTTTGTCAGCCTAAGTAAGGCAGAGTACCCAGAGCTGATCCCTCCTTTATCATCCAGATTTCCTGGGATGTATCTTTTGGGTCCCTGGTTCTCCATGGTCCCTAGCAGTCAGAACAGCATAATATTCATAAATTGTCTGAGCTCCTGGTTTAATAGACTTTGGATTTACATTTCCATTGTAAGGCTTTTCTATAATGTGTACTGTGATGCTTGTCATAAACACATGGAACAGGTTGCCCAGAGAGGCAACCGATGCCCCATCCCTGGAAACATTCAAGGTCAGGTTGGATGAGGCTTTGAGCAGCTTGGTCAAGTTGAAGATGTACCTGCTCATTGCAGGGGGATTGGACTAGGGGACATCCTGGTGTCTTCTAATCCAAACCATTGTATGACTCTATGATCTTCCTAGTGCCCAAGGGAGGTACAGTTGTATTCATCTTTCTCTGCCACCTCTTTGGTTTTCTTCACCTGTAACCTGTCACAGAATCACAGAATGTCCTGAGTTGGAAGGGACCCACAAGGATCAATTCCAGCTCCTGTCGAAGCCCAGCACATCTGCTCCGTGTCACACTTTACCCACTCCAGTATGTAGAATCACAGAATAGTTCAGGTTGGAAGGGACATTAAAGATCACAGAATCACAGAATCACCGGGTTGGAAGAGACCCACTGGATCATCAAGTCCAACCACTCCCACAAAACACTAAACCATGTCCCTCAGGACCTCGTCCACCCATAACTTAAACACCTCCAGGGAAGGCGAATCAACCACCTCCCTGGGCAGCATATTCCAGTGCCTAATGACCCTTTCCGTAAAAAACTTTCTCCTAATCTCTAACCTAAACCTCCCCTGGCGGAGCTTGAGGCCATTCCCCCTTGTCCTGTCCCCTGACACCTGGGAGAAGAGGCCAGCTCCCTCCTCTCTACAACCTCCCTTCAGGTATTTGTAGAGAGCAATGAGGTCTCCCCTCAGCCTCCTCTTCTCCAGGCTAAACAACCCCAGCTCTCTCAGCCGCTCCTCATAAGGCCTGTTCTCCAGCCCCTTCACCAGTTTCGTTGCTCTTCTCTGGACACTCCAGAGCGTCAACATCCTTCTTGCGGTGAGGGGCCCAGAACTGCACACATCATCCAGTTCCAACCCCTGCCATGAGTAGGGACACCTCCCACCAGACCAGGCTGCTCAGAGCCCCATCCAGCCTGGCCTTGAACACCTACAGGAATGGGGCAGCCACAGCTTCCCTGGGCAACCTGTGCCAGTCCCTCACCACCCTCATGGTGAAGAAATTCCTCCTTATGTCGAGCCTAAACCTGCCCCTCTCCAGTTCATACCCCCTGCCCCTCGTCCTGTAGCTGCAAGCCTTTGAAAACACTAAGCAAGGGGTTCCCTGGAGCCAGACGTGCCCAAACAGCGGCTCCCGCCGCCGCCCGCGGGTCGCTCCCTTCTCCCGGCGGGGCTGCGAGTTCCGCGGCCCGAGCATGCGCAGTGGTACCGGCTGTGCGGTGCGGCCCCGCGCCAGCCATTGCGGGCAGGACGCTCGGTCCCCATGGGCAGCCGGGCGGAGGGAGAGGAGCGGCCCCCAGGTGCGAGGGCCGGGGGGGGCGGTGCGGGGCTCCGCGGGGCCGGGGACGCCGAGGGCGCCGAGCCCAGAGCGCTGTCCGCACCGCGGGGGCTGCGCGCCGGGGCGAGCCGAATATTGCAGCGACGCTTCGTTTAGTGCCCCAGAACCGGGAGCGTAGAAGTTTTGTGGGGGTTTCAGTGTACAACTTGTGATTCCCTCTGTCGGTTTGTAACACTGTTTTCCCCTCTTTCTGTTTTTTTTCCCTTCTCCCTCTTTTTTTCCTTCTCTCTCTTTTTTTCCTTCTCTCTCTTTTTCCCCTTCTCCCTCTTTTTTCCCTTCTCCCTCTTTTTTCCCTTCTCCCTCTTTTTTCCCTTCTCCCTCTTTTTT
>WAAB01009576.1:206912-281113 GCA_013389865.1 Piaya cayana | reverse complement strand
TTTCCCTTCTCTCTCTCTCTTTTTTCCCTTCTCTCTCTCTCTTTTTTCCCTTCTCTCTCTCTCTTTTTTCCCTTCTCTCTCTCTCTTTTTTCCCTTCTCTCTCTCTCTTTTTTCCCTTCTCTCTCTCTTTTTCAGAAGATGATGTGCCAGAACCACTTGATGAGGAATCAAGAAGTCTCACCAGAGAACAGCTATTTATCTTGGCTGCAACAGCTTCAATAAACTTCAGTTCAATGATATGCTACTCAATTCTGGGACCCTTTTTCCCTTCGGAGGTAAACAGCCAATTTAGACAGCTACTATTTAGGTTACTTTTTGGCATGTTGAAACTTTAAACATTATCTTGGACACTTGGCACCTCTATAGCTGGCTGCAAGCTCTAAGTCTTTTTGGTAGTGATAACCTCGTGCTGGCTAAAAAAGATTACAGCATATGTAATGGTGACCTGGATCATGTCCATGGACTAATTTCATCCTTGTGGCTGCGGAGAAGACAGGAAACTAACAATATGAGATAGAAGTTTAAACGGATGCTTTGAGAAGTGAAATACGGTTTTTTGCCCAGTGTTGTGCAGTGGTTAGTAGAGCTGAGTTTAAAACTCTCCTCATGTCCTCCTGACGTGTGCATCAGTGGCCTTAGCTACTCAATGACTTTTTTATTTATAGGTCCCTTTCTGTTAACTCATGCTGGGCTGTCATTCACTATGTTAAACTACCTCACCTAGCAACTGGAGGGAGAAAAACTCTCTGCTTGTATTGAGTGAATGCAGTTAAGTATGAGATGGAAAAAAATGTGGTGCCTTTGCAGCAGGATTTCATTTCTCTCATGACCAAATTGTTTCCAAATATTAACAAAGAAATGTTAAGATTATTTTTTACTGTGTCAGCTCTGATACATACTGCTTGTACCCAAGGAATTGTGTTTTTCTAGGTGGATAAGTCAGAAGTTTGCCTGGTGTGTTATTCAAAAGGCATGATTCAGTTACATGCTCACTGGTCTCTTGTCATGCAAGGGATCAAAGCTTTATAGTTTGCTCTGTTTTACACCACTGAAGCCACTTATATAAAGGCTGGTTGCCTGTTCACTAGTTCAGCAAACAGTACAGTGTTGCTGTTCATGAATGTCTGTTGCTTTTCCCTAGATTACAAAGAGCTTAAGTGGAACACCTCTTTAAATTGCTGTTTTGTTACCTTATGAGCCCCTGTTGCCTTTGAGAAAGGAAATTACTTTGTAACTGCATTTATAGGCAGTTAAAAAAAATGTACAAGGTATGGATGTTACTCACCTCTCTTTATGCAATTATGATCTTTTTTACAGGCAGTAAAAAAAGGTGCCAGTAACACCATCGTTGGCCTGATTTTTGGATGTTTTGCTTTGGTCAATTTCTTGACTTCTTTAATCTTGGGGAATTATGTAAGTATAATTGAAGCTGTGATTTATTTCTGTGATGACACAGGTTGGCACATGGAGGCAGTTCTCTAAGGCTGAGACAAGCAGTGTCTCTTCAGTTGTACTCCTGCTGGCCAGTCAGTCTGAATCTGATCTAACTCTTGTCAGTACAATTTAAAAATTACTCTTCTGCAGAGTTTGAAGGTAGGATAGGGTGGCAGACATGTAGTTTCTCAGGTTAGCTGTTTTGTTTGCTTTCGCTGATCAATTCTCCTTGCTATTACAATTCTCCTTTCTAATTCCCCGTTCCCCCCGTTTTATTTATTGCACTTACTTATATGTTCTGTTTGCTTTTGGCGATGTTCTTAAGGTGTTTTGTTTTCTTTTTCTTTAGTTAGCTGCACCCCTTCTTCTTTTCTGGTATGTTGTCTTTTTCTTCACATTTCCTCCTATTATGACTCTGCTGTTCAATACTGTTTCCCCTTTCACCTCATTATACAGCAATATAAGATAAATGTCTCCAGTTCTTGCAACTTCAGTTTTCCCACAGATTCAGGATTTTTGTCATGCTGGAGAAATTACAAATAAATTCTGTAAGAGTTTGCTTATTTACATGCTGGAGCACCACTGACTCTGTATTTTTGCTAGGGCTGCTCAGCATCATACCCCAAGTTGGGGCTGCTGCATTTTCATGGTCTTTTGTTTGGCTGGGCAGTCTCTTTGCTGACCCCATGGTGAATGATTTTCTCTAGTGGTGAGGTGGCTCATCAAGATGCCAGAAAAGTGCCATTGATAAGTCCAGTCTCGGTGCCTGCGATGTCATTCAACTATGGCACATCCCTCACTGAGTGATTTGCAAGAGAGAGCGAGTGCACCATCCTGCAGAGCGGTAAAGTGAGCGCCAATAGAGGTGCTCACCAATAGAGCACCAGTAATTAGAAAGCCTGAGAGTTTCAGTGAAACTCGGCGATGTACGGGCTTTAGCAATAATGGCTGAAACGTGGGGACTTTGTCCAGGTCTGAACAAGAAAAGAGTCTGAAATACCTGCTGTCCTAAGGGGAAGTTACAGCATGGAATTAGAAGCTCAAATGTCCTTTGTTATGGGATTGAGTTAGCTTTATGACATGCCTCTCATTGTCCTGTACTCTGGTGATTGAGTCTGAAATGAGGGAAGGTGGGGTACTTTCCCTGATAATGAATGAGGAAGCTTGAATCTGCCGTGCTCCCTATGTCAAATCCTTGTGCTATTAAATGTTGCAGTAAATTTGCTTTACAATCAGCTTCTGTTGACTCTCCTGAGCCATATATGTGGCAGATAACTGCTGACTTGGCATCACTGACAGTAATGGACAGGGAATATATTACTCTCTGTCTGCTTATAATGAGAAATTCTGCTATAACCTACTGCTATGCAGAAGCTGTGGCTTGCTGCTGTGAAACAGTTAACTGTACCATTGTCTTACTATTCTGAAAACTGGGTTAAGTCACTTAACTGTTTAGAATATTTTTAGGTTCAGTATTACATGAAGGCACATCAACAGGAGCAGCATCTCCAGATCTTCTAGTTACGTATGCTTCAAAGTGCCCATAATGTTTTAATTTCTTAACAGTTACTTTGAATGATTTTTTATCTAGTCTTGAAATAATAACATGCAAAAACTGTATTTTACAGCTTACACAGATTGGAGCAAAATTCATGTTTGTGGCAGGGATGTTTGTTTCGGGATGTGTGACTATTCTGTTTGGGTGAGTAATCTTTGTTGGTTTTGTTACAGTGGTCTTCTTACTCATATGAAAAGCTAGGCACAAAACAAACGTGGGAACAGTTGAGCATCTTTTGGATGTTGGTTAGGTCACCTGATTTTTTGCATCTTTACTTTTTATCTATCCCTTGTAAAGCAGAATGACTACTTCTCCATTTCAGTAAGTTTCAAAGCCTGTTTAGTACTTTGAAAGCAAAGGAGGAAGGATCTACATATTTAATAACTACCATAGTTGATGAACAGCAAAAAGTCTGTGAAAGTGCAGCAATAAGAGAACTATTTATGCATAATGTTTTAATTATACTGTTCCTAAAAATATTGAGTGCAAATGAGAAGTTTTGACTGGCTGGTGGAGAGTCTAAGCCACTCATTTTAGCAAAATAAGTTTTATTAACAATGACAGAAGCTTTTATTAGGTAGTTGTAACTCATTGCATCAGACTCCTTGCACAGTTGTTTGGAGAAGCTATGAAATACAATAAACTGTAGTACTGGAGTTTTTCACAGGCTTTTCATACTTTTTTCACCTCCAAAGAGAGGGGAAAAGGAGAAAGTTGCCAGAAATAGTTTGGCAGACTTTGAATGACTGCACTAATGTGATCCAAAAAGACATGGTAACAGGAAGCATTGAGTGTCCTGTAACTGTATTCTTCAATGAGTAAGAAACGATGCTCCAAGCCTTTAGTAGATGACTTGCTGCACACTGAGGGATGTGTTTACTGTTCTGGGGTTTTTTTTCAGAATGCTGGACAAGGTGCCAAGTGGATCAATGTTCATTGGTTTGTGCTTTTTAGTAAGAGCAATGGATGCAGTAGGTTTTGCAGCATCAATGACAGCATCATTTTCAATCCTTGCGAAGGCATTTCCCAATAATATAGCTACTGTCCTGGTAAGTGCAAAAAAACAGTGTTAGTGCTGAGTACTCACAATATGATGAATTGCTAGTAGGCAGCCTAGAACCAGGAGGAGAAAATCTGCTGTCTCATGTGCAGGCATATTTGAAATCATCACATAATGTTTGTAGGCCCTAATCACAAACCTGGAACAACCTCAGACCTTAGCAAAACTCCGATTACATATAAATTAAGCAGTATGTATTTGTTGTTTATCTTTTGAAGACAGCTGAGCATTGATTGCAGTAATCACCTCTTCAGTTGAAATCAGTCTATTGAATTACTAGTACAGCTTTTAGTGATGACTTGATATGACTGGTAAGAATCCATGTGGATTTGTTGAATAAATTTGATTAACTCATTTAAATAGTGTTGATTTAAATGACTGAAAGATGCAAAACTGGAAACAATTTTGGATTCACTTCTCTAATCTATTGATAAAAGTGATGTACGAGAAGAGGAGAGCTAGAACTTCTTGAAATCTGGAGGACAGTATTTCTGATTATCAGTGATTCATTTTGACCAGATAACTTTATATAGTCATTTTAAATAATGCTAAGGAAAAAAAAGAATTTTCTTTTTCAGTGAATTCTGATTTCAATTCAAACATGATGTGAAGCTGACAACTGTTTTTGGTGATGGTCACCACAATCAGGAATGCCATACAAGCTGTGGCTTGGTAGCTGCTCTTGTTTAAAATCTAGAGAGGGTGCTGCTAGAAGACAAATCACTTCTAAATATTGGTCTGTTTGCCATATTATGTACTCTAACATCTTGTTCTGCATGAGAATAAAAACTTTTAAAATTAATTCATGTAAACTTAATTTCATTAAACAGACGTGATGGAGAGTTCTTGTTACTGTGAGCTCTGCTCATGGTGGTGGCAGAGGCAGGAGGAAAAGCTGATTAGTTGAAGCAAGGTGCGTCATGTGTTAAAATCATAGAGCCTGAAGGGAGTGGATGAGAGATTTTTAGCCTTTCATTCCATTGCTTTCTTGACAGTGCTAGATATTGAAAACCAGTTTCATCTCCTTACCCTTTTGTTAATATATAAACTTCAGAACATAAGCAATATCACTTTTCTTACAATATAAGATTTAGCTTATCCTCCCCTAATCTGTAATAATGCAATGCCTCATCTCCCTCACCCTGCAATAACATGTTAACTTAAAAGGATTAAATGATGTGCAGCCTGATTTGAACTGAAGTCTTAACAATCAGAAATGGATGTAGCTGTGTTAACTCATGAGCATATGTTGAATTTTCCCAAAATGTCTCAAATCCATCTAGAGCTAATTTTGAGGACTTGCTAGTCATGCTATTAGTAATTATTTTGTTTCCTAGGGAAGGGAAAGGCTAGGGCCCTAGGCTGATCTGAAGTAAAGAACTGGTCTCTTACTGACTGTGCCTTCTTTGAGACCATTTGACCGCTCTGATTAGTCTCAGTAAAATTAAAGATGAGGATGAATCTCTGTACTATCTTTCAGGGTCCCAATAGTTAGTAAGACTTTAACTGCAGGCAGTTATTACCACTAGCTGTTATTTGCTAAAAGGGTATGGTCTAAGCACTGATTAGTCAAGTATTGAGAGAGATGTTGATAGTGGTGACTGTGGCATAGTAACACAAGATTAGATTTAAGTGCTATTGTTTTATTGTCCTTTTGAAAAAAGTTTAAGATCTTATAAAGGTGCCATATTATTAAATTCTAGCTAAATTAATCTGACTTATGCCCACTGAAATTTCACTGTTATTTCTTGCTTCTAGTTAGTGAATCCAAACAATCTATTACAGAGAGGAAGCTTTAACTGGGTACATGTGCCTTGTCCCACAAGATAATGACTCATCCTAGGGGCTTATTTGGGTCCTCCCCCTCAGGCTGGCATGTAACTGCAGGTGGGATAGATGATCACTTCAGCCCAAGTTCTCTTATAGATGCTTTACATCAGTAGAGCATTTGCATTCCCTCAGGACTGGGGTATATTAGGTGACAGCAGAGTGGAAGATACTGCAGCATCTGTTTCCCCCATGGTGAAGCAAAGAAAGTGATTGCTGTCATGGAAACAGTGATGAAATCCCTCTTGCCACATTGTGAAGGTCTGTACTAGTCCCTTAATGATGCAGTAGGTTTTTCTTTTCCAATAGCCTATGTTGTGCTTTTCCTCAGAAAAAATGATTATTTTTATTGTTACACTAGAGTATCTGAGCGTTCTTTTTTTTTTTCCTTGCTTTCTTTTTCATCCTTTAGGGCAGCCTTGAAATTTTTACAGGACTTGGACTGGTGCTTGGTCCACCTTTAGGTGGCTTTTTGTATCAATCATTTGGCTATGAGGTCCCTTTCATTACACTGGGATGCATAGTGTTGGTCTTAGTGCCTGTGAATATGTGCATAATACCAACATATGGTAAGCACCCTTCTTCCAGTATCCTTCACACTCCTTAATTTCTCATGTATATAAATATGTTTTAGAAAAATATTAGTTTCTGAATTGTGATGCAACTCAGATGGCATAGCTCCAGCTGAATTAACTTGTGATCTTCATCAGGCGTGCAGATGGCCTGGAATGAATCCAGCATCTCATGTTTGTCTCTGCAAACACTAGGAACCTTGTGTGGAAGTTATCTGATATTAATTTTTGTTTTCTTTTGTCTGTTTAGCTTCAGGGCTTGTAAAGGATTAGTTATGTCTTCTTCATATCATCTTGTCATTGAAGAAAAGCTGGAGATAGGTTTTGCCTAAAGCAAAAGAATTTAACGTGTTTGAGGGGAAACAGAGGGGAAGAAAAAGAATTACAGGGAGAAGAAAAAGGATGTATTTGTAATGAATGATGCAGGATCTTATTAAAATGAAAGAAGGCTGAAGATAATAAATGAGGGGTTTAACTAAAGTGGTGGAGGTCATATAAATCTGATCAAATCCTGCTTTGGATGGAAAGTAAAAGTTACAGATAAGTCTTCACACAGGATTGTAACTCCAAGGTTACAGTTCTGTTAGTCTGTTCTAGTTTTTATTAAAAACTAGTAAGTTTACATTTTAAAATTTTTTTTTTACTTTTAAACATAAAAATCTTGGAGAACAACTTCATATATATGCTTTTAGAAGAAAACTACTGTGGTTAATAATGTGCTGCTACTGCTGGCTTTCCCCCCACACCTCCCCAGACTCTGAAATTGTATGGAGTCACAGTATTACTAGCCAGTTTGAAACCACATTAATAAATGTCAGCTCTGAGCTGGTGGATGCTAATGAGTGAACTTTTAGTTCTATGTATGCTTTGAGACCATATTCAACTATTAAAGCACCAACAGCATCAGGAAGGGAGCTTGCTTTAGAAATGACATCTGAAAGAAGTTTTCCATCTAGAGTATAAACTCAACATGCAGGAGACCCAAATGACTAGTTGCTTAAAAATTCAGAGAATTTTAACTGTGTTTTTCTGATTGCATATGAATGGTTCATGCATGTGTGCATGTTGTTTTCAGGCATATCCATGAGATATTCATTGTATGAGGGCTAGTGGAGAAGTAACCTTATTTTTACATAATTGGGATACTGTATGCTTTTGTTCTTTTTAAGCTGGAGATTTGCAACATTGGAGTTTAGGTTGTGTACTTCTTTTATTCACCTATCAAATTTGGGGTTGTTTGGTTTTTTTGTATAAAAATGTCATAGTGCATCATAGTGTACTCCTGATTTTCATTTGTTAGATAGTGAGTAGTAGGACTAGAAAAAGGGAAATACTGATTTATTTTCTAAAGCAGTTTATGATGCTGAAAATAATGCAATTTCCCCACCGTTTGTCTTGAAACAGAATCAATGCCTAGCAAGGACTCCTTTTGGAAGCTCATTCTTCTGCCAAAAGTCTTAATGCTCTGTCTTATTATATTTTCTATAAGCATATGCTTGGGTTTTTTGGATCCCACAATGTCTCTATTTATCCTAAAGAAGGTACGTCCTGTTAGCATGCAGGGAAGTCTTGAGTTGCTAAAGAGTAAATAACTGATTATAAATGTGATTTAAATATCATGATGGAATTAAGCCTTATCCAGCTAAACTGCTTTAATTATCTGTGAATAATATGATTTCCAAATGAGGAAATGTCAGGTCTTTAAAAATGTGGTTTTCCCACTTAACTGACTTTCAGCTGCACAGTACCATCTCTGAACAGGGATTAGCAATTGTTGTTTTAAATGAGGAACTTTTTTTTTCTCCTTTCTGAAAGCAAATTCTGTAAAAATGCAACTGTCACTAATAGTGTTATATCTTGTGATGTGGACATTTGTTTTCGAGTACAAGATGTAACAACTCTGCTTTCTTTAACAGCAATGTCAAAATTAAACTGAGTGCAACTATGTAGCGTGCCAGCTGACTTCTTCACTCCTTTATTAAGAAGGCCATTTTATTTAGTTAGTTTTTATTTAGTTAGTTGTTTCCTACTTAATTTTATTTGTTTTCCCCATAGTGTTTAAATGAATGAATTTGAAGTAAACAGTTTAAGATTCTGTTCCTCTGTGAAATTAAGCGTTGCTTTTTGAGTAGTTCAGCATTTTGCAGATTGTTGTGCTCCTACTTTTTGTCTGTCTAGTCCAGTACTTAGAGCAGTCATCCAGGGTGGAGAAGAATTGACGCTAACCTTTTCCATAAGTGAATATACATCTTCCACCTCCTAAGAGGTATCTGTAATTATTTCACTGTAGAATATTGCATGCTGGTGTGTTTCTGCTTTCTGTCTGCTCTGTGCTAACGGATAACTTGCTGTAAAAGCACTGCAGCCTTCTTGGCAGATATTCTAGCCACTAAATTAGAGTTCTTACCATGTGCTTGCATAGAGCAAAGAAATAGTGAATATTTATGAAGTCCATTCCACAAGAAACATCTTGGAATACTTTCTAACTGGAATTAAAGCACTTATTTGAGAGTAGTATGCTTTTGGTTCATTACATATTTTGTTTTGCTACAGAAATGTGGCTGTATTAGGGGTGTGTAGACCTCAGGTTACTTGCAAAAAGCCTCTCACTCATTCCTATAAAAATCCTCCTTAGGCTGAAAAGCCAGAGTTGTTGTATAGTACTGCTCACTTTTTAAAGATGCACTGGTTAACAGTGGGTGAGTCCAGCATTTATGCTTTTCTAAGTGGATATAAAAACTAAAGACTAAAGGCTATATCCATATGAATTTCATGGTCTGAAGTATCTGTTTCAAATGCGCCAGATATTAATGTTAGAATCCAGTGTGCTGGTGTAGGGACACAGCATAGTGTTTCCTCCTGAGATTATTTAGGAGTACGGTATTGTATAGTGGTATTTCCTCTTCATGCTTAGAAATGGAAGTGGAAGGAAATTGGAGGTCAGCTGAGCCCACCAAGTACTTGAAATACATCTGTATGGTGTCAGTAAAATACTTTAAATCATGCATTTAAGTATTTTGATCTAAACAGTAATTCTTGGATTGTCCTTTAATGACTGTAGAATATATGTTTTGATGTTTTGTTTGTCTTCCTTCCCACAGTTCAAACTCCCAGCTGGTTATGTGGGCTTGGTATTCCTCGGTTTGGCGCTCTCCTACTCCCTGTCTTCTCCCCTCCTTGGACTCCTAAGTGACAGACTGCCAGTGAGTGTTGCCCTACTGTTTGTGCAGGGTTAGTAAAGCACTCTGTACATTTAGTCAGAACTGGAGGACTTTTCATGTTGAAGTGATGTTTGTAGACCTGGTCCTGTAAAAGAATCTGTCTTCTAAGACCTTGCATGTGTTCTGAATACTGCCAATGTGAATGTCTGTTTTGCTATGTCCAGGTAATGTCTAAAATAGTAAAGGATGTCAGACAAATATCCTGTAGTTGAAATGTGTTGAGCTTTTCCAGTGGACTAAGCACAACCTGTTTCCAGCCTGTATTGAATGGACAGTGGGAAAACATGCGCAATATTTTGACCACATGTAACTTTCAACAGCTTTTGAAAAGAGGAGTAAAGATGTTCTGGTTAGCTGTATTGACTTTATCTCTTAGAAAGTACCATACTGTACTTCTCTAGCTCTTAACTGCACCATAGAAGAAAGAGACTTGAACAGTAATACACCTAAAACTGCCTGGTTGGCAGCCACTGCTAACTGATAAAGAAAACCTAGACTTTGAATGGTGTGCATAAAGGGCAGTGATAGTTTTCTGACACTGTTTTTTTGCAACACAAAGTAATAATGGCCTTTATACATGAGAATTACATGCAATGCTATATGATATTCCTTTTACTAAGGACTTCGCAAATAGAGAAGCACTGCTACTCGGTATCTTGAATCAGTCTCTGTATTAAGCAGCTGCTACCGGTGATTGCATCGGTGGTGAGGAAGCATGCATTCACTGTTTCTTGATGGTGTTCAGAACTGGCAGAGAAATTGTGAATTCCCTGTTTGTGTGTAATGGTGGTCTCTAAAGGAGCAGTACTTTCTGGGAGATGAAGAGAGGTATTAGGACAGACAAAATAGTTATATTACAAATTCATATCTTAAAATTATATACCTCTTCCTTTTCTTTCACAGTACCTGAGGAAGTGGTTGCTGGTGTCTGGAGGCCTAATAACAGCACTGTGCTTCTTCATGTTAGGACCTGCTCCTGTACTGCACATCGAAAGGTACAGAACTGCCTCTTCTTCAACTTGCCCCCTTATGTCATGTTTTTGTGATAGCTATCATGACCATAGTCGTGTATGTCCACAGGTCTATAATTAATACCTCTGACCATGAAGAAAAATTTTCTTAGCTTCTAACATAAGACTATGAATGTAAAGCAGTGGAAGCATCTGAAAATGGAGGTTGTGCAGCTTCACACAGTAGATCCTTTTGCTTTACTTTTTACTGTTACTATGTTTGTTCATGTTAATGTGTGTGATGGGAAGAATGCTGCTTTTTGTTTGCCTTTCATCTCAGTTCTGTGGCCTGGGTGAACAGGGAGGTTTTGCTGGGACTTGGGGGTGGCAGTCAAGTTTAATATCTTTATCAATGGATCTGGATAAAGATGTTGAGTGCTCCCTCAGTAAGTTTGCAGATGACGCTAATGTAGGTGGGAGTGTTGATCAGCTGGAGAGTGGAAAGGCTCTGCAGAGAGATCTGGACAGGCTGGATTGATGGGCTGTGGTCAGTTATATGAGGTTTAACAAGGCAAAGTGCCAGGTCCTGCACTTCAGTTGCAGCAATGCCATGCAATGTTATAGGCCTTGAAAGAATGGCTGGAAAGGCACCTGACAGAGAAGGAGCTAGGGAGGCTGGTCAACAGCCAGCTGAATATGAGCCAGCAGTATTCTCAGGCAGCTAAGAAGGCCAGCAGCATCATGGCTTGTATCAAAAATCGTGTGGCCAGCCAGGGTAGGGAAGTGATTGTTCCCCTCTACTCATCACTGGTGAGGCCGCACCTCTAATATTGTGTTCAGTTTTGAGCCTCTCACTACTAGGACACTGAGGTGCTGGAGCACATGCAGAGGAGGACAACGAAGCTGGTGAAGGGGCTGCAGAACAAGTCTTACAAAGAGCAGCTGAGGGAACTGGGTCTGTTTAGCCTGGAGAAGAAGAGGCTGAGGGGAGACCTTATTGCTCTCTACAACTACCTGAAAGGACGTTATGGCTAGGTGGGTATTGGTCTTTTCTCCCAAGTAACTAGTGATAGGAGGAAATGGCCTCAAGTTGTGCCAGGGGATGTTTAGACTAGGAAAAACATCTTTACTGAAAAAGTGGTCAGGCATTTTAATAGGCTGCCCAGGGAACTGATGCAGTCTACTTCCCTGAAGGTATTCAAAAAACATGTAGATGTGGCACTTTGGGATATAGTTTAGTAGGCATGATGGTGTTGGGCTGACAGACGGACTTGATCTTATTTCATTAGTGTTTGTAGCTATGGGTTTTGTTTGCATGGCTGTGCAGCACTGTTAATTTTTCTTCTCCCTCTCTATAGCTTGCTAATGAAAATGCCAGATTATAATTTTGTTTTCAGATGGCTAAATAAAGACAATGTGTCTTGCACCAGAACACTGCATTACCATATCTCTGAAGTTGATTCACCACAAAACACTGCTACATTTACAGAACAGCTGTACAGTCCTCTTGTGATTGGTTATATACTCTCTTAGGTTAGCTTGCTAGTGTGCAGTATTGGTGAACTCCTTCCTCCTAGGCTTCTATTTTTTGAAGAAGATCATACATCTGAAATTGGTGAGATTATACATTTAAACGGGTGAGGAAAAGAAATTGACAGCATCTTCATCATTCTTTTCTTTAGCCAGCTGTATTTGGGTAAAATATTTTAGGCTACAGGGTTTTAGCTGCAAATCCTTCAGTTGTGCAACAAACCAAGTCCAAAACTTGGACACATGCATTACTGAGTTAAGCTTATCTGTATACCTCTTGTCTATGTGCTCCTCTTAAAATTAACTGCCTTTGATAAGGAAATATTTAATTTAAGCACAGAATTTTCAAGTTCTTTTACAAAGTCTTTTTTTTAAACATAGAACTATAGTTTCAAGTCTTAGTGTTCAATTAACTTAGAACTATTTTGTGGTTCAAGAAACAATTTTCTAGTCAGTCATGGAAAGCTGATATAACAGCCTTAAGTTAAATAGGGCACTTACTTGAAGAAAGTCTTCAGCAGCTAACTTCTTTTAAATGGCTTTTTTTCAGTCAGCTGTGGATGTTTGTGCTAATGCTGGTTTTGATTGGCTTTTCCCTTGGCATGAGTGCTATCCCAGTGTTTCCAGAGATACTGCAGTGTGCACAGTAAGTAACTCAGTCCGACACATCTTTTATGTTACTGGCAGTTGGAAACTGCAACTTGCAGAGGTGAATATAAAGTGGGGTTTTGTTGGGGCTTTTTCCTCTCATTTTGAGACAAAGGCAGTAAGTAACACTTAAATGCTTCCACTACCTTTTTTTTTTTACTTACTAGTTGTTATACACCAAATATAATCAATGTAAAAGTGTACCTATGAAAACACTGAAGTTAGTCAGTCTTTACATCTTATAGTATGAGGCAACCTATATGTGCATTTAAATATGGAGGATTTATTTCAGCTTCTGAGAACAACTAATAGTGAGCAGTTTTGACCAGATTTTCAGACTGTATTTGCTTTAACAACTGCAGCTACAGTGGACGTACTTGCTCAAAGTNATGGTTTAGTGTTTTGTGGGAGTGGTTGGACTCGATGATCCGATGGGTCTCTTCCAACCCGGTGATTCTGTGAAAGTACAAGTTCCGTGATGTGGCTTGGCAGTAATGACCTAGAAGGGTCTTGATTTACTCTTATTGGTATGTTCCTCTTGGAACAGGGTATTTTGTTCTTACAAGTACTTTACACTTGCCATGTGAAACACTGGGATTTAGCAATGGTGTAATGTTAGGAATCTCATTCATCCAACATCAGAAATCAGAAGTAGCACTGCAGTCTTCCAGAGAGGCAACAAAGAAGAAAGTACAGGGTAAACAGACATGATTCATGTTAACTGTTTATATTATGTGTAAGTGAAAATAAGAGAAAGAACTTTGCAGGGGAAGGCTATAGACTGAGACACAATAATGTGCTGTACTGATCCAAGTGGCCTGTCTTTCTGCAGTGAGAATGGATTTGAAGAAGGTCTGAGTCTGCTGGGACTGGTATCAGGACTCTTCAATGCCATGTGGTCTCTTGGGTATGTATACAGCTGCCTTTTGCAAGCTCTGAGCATTCAGTTGTTCTACACTATCACCACATGAAAGCCTGCTGACTTACAACTGAAGTCTTGCATTACAGCCATTGTGTTGACCTTGATTCCAAAGGTTCTTTCTGAACAGGAGTCTGGTGGACAGGTTAAAACAAAGGTTTTTGTACAATGAATGGACAACTGAGCTTGTCTTCCTTGAAATGTATTGCCCTGCATATTAAAAAGATGCAGTGATTAAGTGGATGTTATCTTGCACTTCTGTGGGATCATTTTTGTTGTCACAAACCAAGATACTTAAAACTTAATAGGGAGAGTGGTGGACTCTAATTTTCTACAGAGTCTACCCACATGAAACAAGCTAGAAGATATCTACTCTTGACTAATTCTGTTCCACCTTTTCTATTTTCCACATTCCTCCCTTTAGTATGGGGCAGCTTAGAGTAGAATCTTGTCTTTCAGTCACAGCCATTATTTAAGTTCTGTGTTTGTGAAGCTTAGCAGAGTGTGTCTGTGTTTTTGACACAGATGTGGTCACAGAAATGATTGAAAGTCACTACTGACTGAGTGACCCTTCTGAGCTGTCATTCAGCAAGAAGTAACAGAGACCCCTTATTGAGAGACGCTTCCAGGACTTTTTCATCTGTCCTTGTAGTCCTCTGTGGCTGCAAGAGGGTTTCAGTGGTACAAATTTGTACCATTTTTTCCAACCTAACTAAGTTCTAGCTGTCTAGTTTATTTGACATAGGATTTAGCACAGATGTAGTTAGTACAATGTTACAAAAACTCCGGGGGGGGGGGTTAATGCTGTTATCACACATGATTTTATTATGTAACTTTGTTCCAGGAATTCTCTGTAGTTTTATGCAGTTTTGTCCCTTTCTCTAGTGGAGGATAATATCATGTGAGACCTTTCATAGAGAGACAACAGCTACATAACCTTCCATGGCATTCTTAAACGTACATGAAAAGTGCCAGGCAGTTACATATAGCACAACCTTGCAGTGACTGCATTTGTCACAATGTGGTTCCTCACATGCTTGTATCCATCAGTCTTTTGTCTTGAAATTTGGGAGGTTTACATTTTGAGGGATGTGAGTTTAAATTTCTTTTGTGGTGGAAGCGATCTGTGTGGATGCCCTTTTCAAACACGGTCCTTCATTGAGCCTCTAAGCCATTCCAGATACAGAAAAGAGCTTTCAGCTTTCTGATGTGGATGCTATTTCCAGGTGAGGAGGTAACTAGGCAGAATTATTGGGGACACGGCAAACAGAGAATTAATATTAATTCAGGATTATAGGAAAATTATGTCTGTGGAAGACAATTTATTGACAAAGGATAGAGAATTGATGGAGGGAGACCACAAAGTGCAATAAAAAGGTTTTCTGACAATATGATATGTTACCTTTTTTTGTTTGGGATTCCAATACCTTGTTTTGATTTGTTGCAGGGCATTTGCAGGTCCCACACTAGGAGGATTTCTAAATGAAAAGCTGGGTTTTGAATGGGCCTCAGCCATCCAAGGAGGATGGGCACTGTTAACTGTAAGTAATTAGACATTTTTTTGAGTTTTCTATCTATTGCAATTTAAGCTGTTGCATAGGTTGCTATTATTATTATTATTACACTTGTAATTTACTGTTTTCTCAAAGGGTCTTGCAGCTGGAATATTCTATATCATTGAGGCAGCAAGGAGAAGGTATGCTGAGATATCTCTTCTTTATTTTACCTGCAGCCATGTAAGAGGAACCTTTGAAAGCTCTGCTTCCATTCTTAACTCAGTACTGAATTGATAATGAATAACAACATGTGTAGTAAAAATATTGCTTAAATACTTTCTGTATGATTTCCTAAATCCCTACTGACCTAAAGTAGGCAATGCATGTTCTGTACAAGGAACGGAACTGAGGTATTAATAAGCCAACCCTACTGATGGTTCTTCCAGGGTAGTGTCTATGAGCTGGAATTGGCTAGATGTTTGCACCCAGAGAGTAGTAGTCAATAGCTCAATGTCCAGATAGAGATCAGTGGTGAATTATGTCCTTCAGGGGCCCATATTGGAACCAATACTGTTTAATATCTTCATCAGTGACATAGATCGTGGGGTCAAGTGCACCCTCAGTTTTGCAGATGACTCAAAGCTGAGTGGTGTATTTGAGACACCTGAGGGACAAGATGCCATCCAGAGGGACCTGGACAAGCTTAAAAAGTGGGCCCATGTGAACGTTATGAGGTTCAACAAGGACCAGTGCACTGTTGTGCACCTAGGTAGGGGTAACCCCTGGTATCAGTACAGGCTAAGGGATGAATCAATTGAGAGCAGCCCTGCCAAGAAGGGCTTGGGGTACTGGTGGATGAAAAGCTCAACATGAGTCAACATTGTGCACCTGCAGCCCAGAAAACCAACGGTATCCTGGGCTGCATCAAAAAGAAATGCAGCCAGCAAGTCAAGGAGCTGATTGTGCCCCTCTACTCAGCTCTGGCAAGATCCCACCTGTAGTGCTGTATAGAGTTTTGGAGTCCTCAGCACAGAAAAGTCTTGGACTTGTTGGAGCAAGTCCAGAGGAGGGCCACAAGAATGATCAAATGGCTGGAGCACTTCTGTGAGGAAAGGCTGAGAGAGTTGGGGTTCTTCGGCCTGGAAAAGAGAAGGCTCTGAGAATGTCTTGCATCCTTTCAGTACTTTCAAGAGGTTTATAAGGAAGATGGGAACAGACTTTTTTAGTAGGGCCTATTGTGATGGGACAAAGGATGATGGTTTTAAACTGAAGAAGGATAGATGGCAGACTATATATGAAGAAATTTTTTCTAATGGGGGTGGTGGAACATGTTGCCTGGGTAGGTGGTAGATGCCAAGTCCCTGGAAACAATCTAAGTCAGATGGGACCAGGCTCTGAGCAACCTGATTTAGCTGAAGATGTCCCTGCTTTTTGCAAGAGGGTTTGACTAGATGACTTCTAACGGCCCTATCCAACCCAAACTGTGATTCTGTGAATTTATAGGTGTGAAAGTAATTGTACATGTTTCTGTGCAATATCAGGGAACAAAATTCAGTGATTCACATAGCTCTTTCCACATAAACTGTGGCTTTTTTGTTATGTTGATATAACATAGATGTATCTAGAGAATATTAAACAAGTTTCTTCCCTACTGTTCTTTTCCTTGTGAAAACAGTTCGAGTTCCAGCCTGCAGAATCATCCTGGTAATGACGAAGAAACAACTCATCTGACGGGCAGTGACACATAGCCAAACAGATTTTAAATTATCTGTTTTCTGTTGTGGTTTAACGTAGCATTGAGATGAGTGGATTTAGCAGTGTTTCATTATCCTGGAGCTGGGATACATGATCCCTTAGTGAACAACCAGTTGTGGTTTAGTTGTAGCTGCATTACTGTTTTGAAACACTGACTGCCTTTCTTTTGTAAGTTATCATGTGGATTGGCTGAAGTGATGAGTAACCCTCAGATGTCAGCCTGTTTAATTGCATTCTGTATACAGTACATCCCTCTGTGTGAAGAGGTGTGTTTGCAAATGTCTGGTTTCTATACGTGAGCCTGCTGTGTAATATTATTGGGTAAAGCTACTATTTTACTACCACAATTTTCTATATTTTTTTTACAGAAAGTTCATTATCTTGTAATACTTTAACTGATAATGTAAAATGTTGAAACAAGGTTTGAAGTGACAAAGCATTAAGCACAATATTGTTTTCAATAAAGCAACTTTTTTCCTAATTTTCTTAAGGCAATAAGAGTCTGAAATACTTTGTGTCTACCAGAATTTAATATTATATTGAAAGTGCCTGAGAAAGGGAGGCAAAGGTAACGAAGAGAAGGCTTAGCATCTCCACACAGAACTAGTTGATCTTCAGTCCTGGAGGGGACTTGGAATTTTGTTTGCATGTATGTATACATATGCACACAGACATATTTATGTTTGTTGTATATATGAAGATTCAACATGGTGTGTGAGACCTATTTTACTAATATATGCCAGCTGGAATATTTGTGCTGATTGCCTCTACAACTCAAAAGTCTAGGACTACTATTTTCCAACAACAGGGAAAAAAAAAATCTTCTCATGACCTTCACATGCTCAGCAGAAAAAGTCAACTCCCAATCTATTGTATTCAATTCCCAATATAACTACTGGAATTTGTATAAGAAATACTCTTTCTCTGCCAGAGCACTTTTTTGGGTGCTAGTATGAAAAACCACTCCGGTAGCCACTTGAACTGAGAAGTATCAGGGTAACAAAGGGCAGGCTTCCCTGGGAATATCCTGGCAATAGCTCCCTTTCCTTTTGTGTTGTGAATGTTAGGCATTACTGAAATTGGGAATGTACACCTCAGCCTGTTATGAAGTGTTGACCATGCCAGTGCTGATGGCAAGGCAGGTGAGAAGGAAGTGAGATGACTAGAGGTAGGTGCAAGGTATACAACATGCAGATCTGTAGACACGAAACTTGGCCCTCTTTGTGGAATAACTTGCTCACTTATCTGACTTGTGCTGGTAGGACATGGAAGTGACTGGATTTCCAGAATGAGCATAAATGCCTTTGAATTTAGGAGCTGTCCTGCAATGCATGACCTCCACCAGAACTCCAGCAGAAACTAGACAGGCTTAACTAGCCCCTGTAGTTTTCGTGCAACACGTCTTATCCTGTCTTCATTCTTCTGTGTATGCAATGGAGGTGAAAGAAACTTGAAGAGGAATCCTAGGTTTGTTTTTCAAATTGACTCAGAAGCATGCTCTCCTAATATGATTATCCAGGGGTCCTGGACACACAGTTAATGCAAAGCAGTAGAATCTCCTATGGGAAGATCAGCCATCTCCTGGCTAATATTGTGCTTATCTCATTTAGTGGTAAGTCTAAATATTCATCTGTTACTAAAACATTTGTACAATCTGTAAGTAGGTAAGTAGGGACTGTGCCAGATATAGCCCAGTTACATTTGGCTGATTGGAAGCAGCCCTGAGCTGGGGTGGCACAGAAAGTGCACGTGTGGCAACACCAAGCCATCTGCCTCTCTCCTGCAGTCCTGCCTGCACTCCACATTCTTGAGTTTGAGCAGGAATGTGTCTGTGCTGGTCTTTGCTCATTTTCCAAAACTTTGCTGTGACCTGGGCTTGCCTTGAACTGCATTACTACAGCAGTGCCACACCTGAATCATTTGCAGAGTGAGCAGGCAATGTATTTCTTTGATTGCAGCACAGTGGTGGCTTCCCTGAGGGTGGTGTAAGGCAGAATTGCTCAGTGCTGGTGGCTCTTTTGCCTTTGATGTTGTAAGACTTTCCGGACAAGGTGATTGCATCTCCTGGTGTCAGCTTTCTACCATTCCGGAATTCCTAGGATTGTGCAAGACTTCCCCTTTCAAAGCCCCTTGTCTTTACGTGCCCCCAATCATCGTCTTGGGTGACTTCTAGATACCAGACATGGGACTTTCTAAAGCTTTCGCCTCTGCTGTGCTTTTGGAGTTGTCTGCTCTGGAGACCTGTTCCCTGGATGGCTATGTTGCAGCTGTCTATGAGCACAACATGGTCTTATCAGAGGATACTGAAGTGCTGGTTTCTTCTGAGGAGGCCTGATGCTGATGGACATAAATATGGCAATTTTGGAAGCAGCCATCAAAGAAGCAGCCAGACAGGTAATGTGACAGTTAGACACATTCATTTTCATAAATACTAACCATTTATTCATTTTCTTAATGATGTCTTTTGGGGTTTTATGTTGGTACCAGGATGCCTTTATCATTGTGACTCCTGAATATGGCTGTGTTTTCACTAGAGTAACAATATACTTTTATCTGGAGGATAGCCCAGACCCACAGGTGGACTGGATTCGGTGTGCTGTACGCAGAGAACAATCCACTAGAGAAGCCTGCTGCTTTTAAGTGTCATAGTGAATTATTTTAAATGACTTGGAATAACTGCTGTGAAATCAAGAGAGGTTAAGCATTGTGTAGTTCTCATAAGTAGCTTCAGACAACATCTGTTGTCCTCTTTTTTCTTACTATTTTTTTTAATTTTAGTATACTCATGAAGATTGATATTTTTTTAAAATCAAAAACATGACTTACAGAAGCAACATTTTAGTAATGTATTCCTTCAAGTTGTAAAAAGTGATATTCAGAAGACTTGTGAATAAAATGGCAACTACTACTGAAAGGACATGCTGCACAATTTCAGATTTATATTTTTGAATCATAATGTGGTAGCAATTTTATTCTGTTGTTTTCCTTAATAAATTGTACCATCTTTTGAAGCTGCAATATTTGATGAAAGATAACAAAACACACCACGTAAGAAAGAAATCCTAAGCTACGTCAGCACAGCAGCCAAATGGAGAGCTGAGGAATGGCTGAGATACAGCCACGTGTTGATGTAACATCAAGGCTGTATCACATGCTGGCAGCAGAAAGGAGACTTGAAGGTGGAAAGATTTGCTTTCACCACAAGGGACCCACTGTGTTCCTCACTTAGTGAAGCCAGAGATTCAGCACGCTAAGATTTGAAGCACAAAACTGCTGCCTTCTCTTGAATAACAGAAAACAACAGTCTCATGTTAGATACGACAAACCTATCACTCCTAGTCTCAACGTTTTTATGGATTGACTGGTTTTGATATTCTATTTCTTTTATTCCTTCCCTGCTCTTTAGGTTTACTCCCTCACCCGTGCTGGAAAGGAGTAACTCCATCTATGTCGTTGCAAACCTGGGGGACAAGAAGCTGTGTAATTCTAGTGATCCAAGTGATGAGCACTATCAGTATGATACCAATGTTGTCTTTGACTCAGAAGAGAAACTGGTGTCTCGTTATCGCAAGGTAAGAGGATTTTTTCAATGTTCAGGAAGTGCATGATCCTTATATGATTAAAGCTGTGAAACAGGCTGCTTCCTGGTCTTAAATGTATTTGCACATAGTCATTATAGAGCAGGTGACAGAGGACAGGTGAAAGTCATTGACTTAAGTTATCTTTATTCCTGCTATTCTGAATTGAATAGCAAGTAATTATATTGAATTAATTAAAACTCAATAAGACTTTTACGGCTTCTCATTAGGAGGTAACACATGGGATACTAAAACATTAATGTCCAAAACTCTTGCTCACTAAGTACAAATTCCCTTCACTGGTATAAAGCAAAACAGTGGATACTGTGCCTGACTCCTTGCAGTAGTATGTATTCTCCTTTAAATAAAACTATAGCAAGTTCACAAAACACATTCTTCATAATTTTTATTTAAGTAAATAGGTATTAGATTCAATATTAGTCTGAGGTAAATGGTTTGATTACTTTTCTAATATATTTTTTAATCCATTCTTTCTTCTGCGTGAACAGTACAACCTTTTTTGTGACAGAGAGACAGATTGATTACCCCAAGGATCTAGAATTTGTGACTTTGAATACTTCCTTTGGCTATTTCTGTGGGTATACTCTGTCATGACCCGGCTGTGGTCTTGGCAAGCAGATTTCAGACTGACACCATTCTGTTCCTAACTGCTTGGGGTAACGTCTTGAACTGTTATCAGCAGTCCAGTTTCACTTTGCATGGGCCATGGAAGTGGGTGTCAGCTTCCTTTCAGCAAACACAACTCCTCTTTAGTTATGACAGGTAATGTGAATTGCTCTAATTGATCTTGTTCCCATGCACAACTTTTGTATCAGTGTCGCGCAGCTGACCTGAGCAGAAATTTCTGTCAGCTTTAGGCATGCATACACACGTCAACAGGATTAGGACAAGAAAACTTGTGCAGGTAAGTAGGAAATCAAAATATGATATATAAGAACTCAGAAATGCTAAAGTTGATTAGAAAACCTTTAGTTATTTGTAAGATTATACTTCTGAGAGTTTATGGAAGTGATTCTTCAGCTTCTGTACCCCTAGCATGTATCTGTTTTGGTCATGTGAAAGCCCAAGCCTTTTTTCTCCACTAGGTGGAAACATAGCTCTGACAAATATACTCGTGAGTCCTACAAACATTACTTCTGAGCTGGAGACCTTGTGAAACGTTTTCTTTGCAGGCTCTGTTTTCAATATATATTTTTCCTGAGTGGATACTGGAAGTCAAGTACAAGTTTTGTGGGCATGTGCTTGCAGAAGTGAAAGAAACTTCCCGGTGTTGCTAAAATGTAGCTCTAAACTTTGCTTTCCAGATAAAAGCAGGTATGGGTCATTTCTTCAATTGTCTGTTGATGACCCTATGTCATACAATTCGTATTTTTTATGGATAAGTTTTACTCTGGGCTTTAAAGAGTCACGTATGTATGTAAAGAACTTGCATAAAGATACAACTTTGAGTGATATCTTTCCCTTTCACAACTTTTTTGACTTGACGGTAATACTGATGTCTAAGGCAGTTAAACTCAATTAGGAACGTAAATTTTATTTCTGAAGTTGCCTTATCTATCAACATAGTCGTTGCACACTGATTTGTTGACTTGATTTTTCAGCAAAAATAAATTACTCTACTGGGCAGTTCTGTGTGTCTTTATATAATAGCATTGGTTGTCAGACCAGAGACAATTGAAAATAAATTCCTTTGACTTTAGTGGTGTAGGATTCAGGCACATAGCAGTTCATTGTGGCCCAATAACAACAGATTTCTAATTATTTGAAAATTTTTGGCAGTATTAGAAGTCATTTCCACAGTGCTGTTCCACCCTACCTCTGAACACACGCTTTTCTAAAACAGATATTAACAGACCTTTTGAAGGCCAATGGTTGAACTTTTATCATTTTCTTTGAAAAAGAAAACAACGCTCAGAACACCATGGTTTCAAAACCAGTTATTCAACTTAGCACGCAGCATAAAATGTTATCATGCCATGCCCTCACTTACAGTTAGAGCACTCTACTTGAATCTTTCTGGCCACACTTTTAGGGTACGTAGTATTTCCTTTCCATAAAACTACTGATACCGGTGTCACCTTTTTTCAAGCACGCCAATGGGTCCATATAAAAAAATTCTCAAGATGAGCAATTTTACAACTGCCTATCTGTCTTTCAGTGAAATGGTTGCTCATGCTGGTGTGAGGAAAATCTGGAGCGTGCAAGTAGCTGTGTTGGGATAGGCTAGTGAACAGATTGAATGCACTGGCACATGTGCCCGGAACAGGCCCTGCAGACTGCACTTCCTAAGCAAGTGGGCTGTATTACTTTGCGTGGTGTGGCTGAGACTTCTATGTGTGATTAGTTGTGTTGTTTGTTCTGAAATAAAAACATTGTTTGCATTTAATCTGTAATAAAAAATAGACTTGCAGGATGCAAAATACATGCAAAAGTGAACATTATAAAACCAAGATTTTAGTCTGTATATATATTAAATTTTAACCCTCTACAATTCATACAATAGAAGTAATGGAAATCCCTCCTACTTGTTAGTGGAGAAAAAGTACTTTATCTCTACATTTATTTCTGTCCACAGGACATGGTGTCCTGTTACAGCTAAGCAACATAGCTATGTGCTGTTGCTAAAAATGAACTGCTTCCGATTTCCTCATCCCTACCCACGTGTCCTGACTGTTTTGCAGTGATTGCAGGGTTGTAGGTGTGACCCTTCACACAGGCTCCTCCACAGCAATATTAACCTTTGGAATAAGGAGCAGTTTTGCATGCAGTCTTGCCTAGCACAAGAAAAGGAGTAGGACCATAATCTGAAGACAGACTACCTCTGCAGGTAAGCTGAGTTAGCATCAAATCGCATCCTGTTTCACAAATGTGAGTCTTCAGATAGTTGCAGTTCTCAGGCAGTAGCAGAGATGGGAGTGAGTGTAGTGCAGGATGGGGAGAATGGATTAGGAGGACAGAGATGTGAGAAGTAGAGGGAGCTCCAGGATAAGCTTCCCCTTACATTGCCCACAGCCATGTGTAGCCTGGACTGCTGTAGATCCATTAAGATTTATTCAGTAGGTTCAGTGTTTGGTGTTTGTTTGGCTTTTTTTTATTTAACTGGAGTTAGTTCCTTGTTTCTGAGCGAGTTCTGAGGTTGCATGCCACCACACTACAGAAACCTCTTGTCCTAGCAGTGACTTGTACTTTGCGGAGAAGCAACCCCAGCCCTGTGCTTGTAACTTTTTCTGCCAGGGTAGTCACCTTTCTGGCTTGAATGTTTTTCTAGCTGTTGCTAAACAATGATGGCTTTGCTGGTTTCTCCTTCAGACTTGTGCCTGGTTGTGGTTAATGTGACTCAATCTATATTTTATTTGATAAGAAATACAGGGATGGGGGAAAGATGTTTCCAAGCTACATTACTTCAATTATCCCTGAAATCTCTATTGCAGCTTTTTAAAGGCTATATTTAAGGCTCCTGAATGAGCCTGCTGTATCTAGTAATGTATATAGAAAAGTACTTGGAGGTGAAAGTTACCAGATGCAAATTAATGTTCCTAGTGGTTAAAAAAACCCCACATCAGTGCTGTTGCAGGGAGCTCCAGTGCTTTTATTCCCTCACATTTCTGTCTTTTTTGAGGTAGCACTACAAGGACAGTCTGCTGTAGCTAAAGGCAGGCAGCCTGTTCTGCTTTCCATTATTCAGAAAACCTCTTCCAAATGAGAGTAATGCAACTACTAGAAAGTAAAAAAATTAGTAATGTCATAGCAAAAAATGCTTTTGAACTGAAGTGAAGACTGAAAATGAAGGCCTTTCAATACACAGTATGTTCTTGGTGACAGGAAAGGTGAGCAGAGGAGCAGGCATGCCATTCTGTTTCAGGCTAGCAGCAGCCAGGCAATGAGGTTACCTGCATGATTTCAGAGGAAAACATTCCCTCCGGATGCATATTTTTTGCTGGAAGGCTGTTGAAAGTTGATGTACAGCTAAACAGAAATGACTGTGAGAACCACTGGGATAGACAAAAGGGACAGTTCTGTTGCTGGCATGGTAAGATTATGACATCCAAATAGAGTCAGGAGCCAGTGTAATGACTATGGTCTAAAGAAAGTCAGGGAAGCAAACTACACAGTGACACACAGGACAAGTGTTGGGGAACATGAAGACACTAGAACAGTACAGTTTTAAGACTTCTAGTTTTGCTAACCTCACAGAAGACTAGCTCCAGGGGTGACGTATGCACCTTTCACCTCAATATCAGAGTTAAGCCAACATAGATAGCAAAAGTCAATTGCACTTCATGACAGAGAAAAGTATAACAAGAATTGGACTGTTCTTTCTAGCCATGTGTTTAATGGCTTATTTTTATGTTGATAGAGTTACTCGTAGCATTGCCTAGTTTCTTAGTCTCGTTGAGTTGCAACACCCTTGCTGTGTACTGTTATACTTTCCTGTATATCACCAGCAATAATTGATTCCAAGGTAATGCTTTAACAGTCTCTCCTTCAAAGTTAAACTTTGTCCCTCTTTTCTATGCAATTCCGAGCAATGTTTCTTTGACTTCTTGCTATAAATAAATATCCTTGTTATTGGCAGAACTACACTGGACCTGCCCAGATTACTCAATAGAAGGTTATTTCCAAAGCAAATTTGGCAGTTGTTACTACTCCTCTTTCTATCTGGTTTATATTCTCATGTCTGATCCAAGAGCTGCAAGACACCAGCCATGCTCCCTTCCCACAACCTTCTGCACACTGCGGTCTTTGCACTCACAGTCCTTCAGGCCCTTGCTTCTGACACCTTCATTGCTGCCGTCTACGAGCACTCGGTCATCCTGCCAAATGCCACGGACAAGCCTGTTTCTCCCAATGATGCCTTGGTGCTGATGAACAAGAACATGGATGTCTTGGAAAGGGCCATCAAGGAAGCTGCCCAGCAGGTATTAGATGGATTGTGAGTGTTGTTCATTAGTGTCTTCTTCTCCTGCTGATCAACTTGTTCTCTGTTAATGGGTAAATTCTTAATGGAACATGTTGTGTCAGGGTGCTCACATCATTGTGACTCCTGAAGATGGCATTTATGGCTGGCATTTCACAAGAGAAACCATCTACCCGTACCTGGAGGATATCCCCGATCCAGCAGTGAACTGGATTCCCTGCATCGACCCCACAAGGTAATTCCTTCTGAGGTGATTTATGTAGTTTCAGACTAGCTTCTTATGGAAACATGAGCTGTCCCCAGTAAATGTGTAAGAACTGCTAATGCTTTTGATATCAGGGTAAGTTTCACTTCAAATTGCATATGAAGATAAGTTACACGATAAAATGCATAGCGTGTCTGTGACTAAATGACTATGGAGACCTGTTTTTAAAAAATGCTTTTTGAATTAGACACTTTAAGGAGAAATCCAAGCAATTTACTGATTTTGGATTGCTCAGTGTAGAGGAAACTTCTTTTTGCATTTGAAAAGGTTTTGATGGCTGCTTCTCATTCTGATTTCATATACTTTTTCCCATTATTTTGAACAGAACTCATTGGAAATTCTTCACACAAGTTTTTATTTGGTTTGTTGGGTTTTTGGTATTTTTTATAAATGCCATACTCAAATGAAAGCACACATAGCAATTTTTTGGATAGCAAAGAACTCATTTCTGAGCAGCTAATAAAAGGAGATGAGGTCAATAGTCAAAGTCTGAACCTCTGAGTGATACAAACCTGGGAGGTTTTAATCTTAAGTTTTTCATAGGTAAGATAAGATAAAGTCCGAATTGCTAGACTCTATTCTGTAGAACAAGATCTGTTATTCAAACATTGTGTTGCAGCAGGACCCTCATCACCTACAGCTGAGTGCTGGACTTAGTTCCACACAGCATGCAGTAAGTTCTCAGCCATGAAACTGTAGTTATCTGCCTTTTCCACCAGAGCTTTTTGCACCTGCTCAGTTGTGACATTATTTGACCATATATTATATCTGTGTGGATGTAATTCCTCAATAGTTCTGAGAGGAAGATTCACAATGGGGAGAAGTGCAGAATGTCCATTACAGAGACATAAGTAGCTAAAATGTATGAGCCGTTCAATGAATGTGGGCTGTGGGGTGGCAGCATGTCTAATCAGATCTTTATTCCAGTTCTTCTCACACTTAGTTTTTGTGAAAGTGATCTGTGTGTCCCTTCACTACCCCAAATCAGGTTTTTTATTAGCACCTTGTGGGAATATAATGCCTGCTCTCAGTCTGGCATACCCTATTACTTGGTACTGCCATGATGGGCCTCCTATATGGTCCATGCACACCTTGCAAAGCCACATGAATTGCCACCCTACAGGAACATCTGTTCTCTCCTGGCCTATGGGTGCTTCAGAGACGCTACCAGTTTATGGCACATGACCTGTCACATCTTGAAAGGAATATCCCACTGCAATTCATGCCATGGCTAGAGGATTGTGTGCTCCTGCACATGGGAGGAGAGGAGTTTTTTTGACCACATCAGCTGCAGTATTCTGCAGCTTGACTGTACTTAGTGCTTCAAGGGCCCAGAGCTACGATCCGCAGGTGCTGCTATGTGGGACATTAAGATATTGTCTTCTGTGACACCAAATTAGTCTTTTCTTCTGTCCAGCAGTTCCTCTCCTGCTCTTTCCCAGTCCCAGGGTTACCCTCTTGCTGCAGAGCATGTTCTGGGTACCAGAGGATGCTGGCAGACAGCTAAGGAGTGGCCTGTCAATCCAGAAACTGATAGGAGGGCTCTAGAATCTGGCTCAAGGTGCAGAAAACAACCTGAGGGAGTGTTGCAGCCACCCCATGTATCTACATGCTCTGTTCTGACTGCAGGATAGGAGGTCATGCTGTCAGTGCTCCAGCAATATGCTGACAGTGCTCCACCACTGACAGCACTATTTTTGTTAGTCTTTATTTTTTCTTTCTTTCCTCTTAAACTGCATTAGATTTGCTCCAGCACCAGTGCAGGAACGACTCAGCTGCATGGCCAGGAATAACTCCATCTATGTGGTTGCAAACATTGGGGACAAGAAGCCGTGTGACTCTAGCGATCCTGACTGCCCTAGTGATGGTCGCTATCAGTTCAACACTAATGTAGTATTTGACCCAGAGGGGAAACTAGTGGCTCGTTACCACAAGGTAAAGTGGCCTTGGAAAGTCAGGAGCTATTGTACCCACTACATCTAAAATGTCTCAGTTTGGAAAAAGCACTGTCCCATGGCAGATTTTTGCTTCAGTTTTTAATTTAAAATCTCTGTTGCTGTAAAGTGTTGATTCCAACCTTCTGTCATGTTTCTCAAAACAGACTAGAATGAAAAAAAAATGATTGCTCAGGTCTGATTCAGCGGTGTATGTTTTTTTGTTGACTTCCTCGGTTCATTAACTCCTTATTACTGGAAATCCTGCTGCATAAACACCTTTATTTTTCAGTGCCAAGTTTTCACCATACCTACCCCTTCATGTTCCAGGATTTAAAAATGTTCATGTGCATCTCATTTTAGATGAGCTATCTGATTTAAGGGAGACAGGCACTTCCCTTTATTTTTTTTTTCCTGATGATGTTTCAGCACAGTTTTTGCATGACAGGATTTATCTGAAAAAAACTATAGAGCCAAACTTGATGTAAAGAGAGATGAGAGAATTGACACATTTGCATCCAAAGAAAGTATCTTCTTTGACTTTTATGTGCCTACCTGCACAGTGTTCATCAAAGTTGTTTGGGGATCATGTGCTAGATATCATGTCAATGTGGGAAGACCAAAGTCTGGTTTCTATTCAGTGCATGTCAGGCGCAGTATTTCACTCTGTTCTTCAGAGATGATGTAAAGATATTTCTTTGTGAGCAAACTGGGTGAGTGGGACATTGATAATGCTAGTCTGGTGCCCTGTGTGCCAGTCTGGCATGGCCGAAGTGCTGAGTTACAAGTTCAGTAAATTTTAATCTCTTCTGGCTCAGTGCACACATTTATTGTCTAAGCCACCTACAGGTTAAAGAACTCTCTTAGTAAATGTGAATATGAAGAAAGAAGGAAACTAGTGGAAAGCTGATAATGTCACTAGCTTGGATTTTATTGTTAACTGAGATGATCTGCTTTTACCCCATCAGTGCAACCTTTGTTTTCTTCTTCGCTTTGCAGTCTCCCAGCACTATCTTACACTTTCTGCTGGTGCTATATATTTCCGGTTCTTCTGTGCATCTCTGCACCAAGGCCACCAATCTTGTCTCAGATCCTCCATGCCCTGCTTCCATTATTATTTCTCTTCTGCATGTCTTTCAGTTCACTAGAATTATGATCTAGTTGGAGAGAGTGGAGAGATTATTTTTATGGGGGTTGCAGGCGGCTAAGATCAACAGACCTCCAGGCAGCCAGTTGTTTTTCTAGCTAGATACCAGGGCAATATGTCTCTCCTCTTATCCTCCTTTTTGGCATTATGGTGATCATACAATTTTAGTCTGACTTCCTACATGTAAAGGATTCAAACACAGGCCAAAAAATCTTATCTAGTCATTCTGAACAGCTTTAGGAAATTACTTCGGGATACTACAATAAGTATCTAACCAGTTGCTCTTTTTTTCATTCCCCTACAGTATAATCTATTTATGTCAGAAACACAGTTTAATTACCCTAAAAAGCCAGTAGCTGCTACCTTTGAGACCCCTTTTGGGAAGTTTGGCATTATTACTTGCTTCGACATCCTTTTCCGTGAACCTGCTGTGGTCCTGGTGAGTGAGTTGCAGGTGGACACCGTGCTCTTCCCAACAGCCTGGATGAACGTTCTGCCTTTTCTGACTGCAGTTGAATTTCACTCTGCCTGGGCTATGGGCATGGGTGTCAACTTTCTAGCTGCCAATACGCACTACACCAACTTGTCTATGACAGGTAATTAATTCTCACTCTGTCTGAAAAATCTTTATAACCATGCATCTTTATTGCCTGTTCTGCAAGGTGATTTGCAAAGGAACATTATTTATCTGGAAGATGCAAGGTCTAGTCATCAATTCTTAAACCTAACAAATCCTGTTCCTACTGGTACTATACAAGGCACAGCAAAACTTGCGGTGTTTTATTTTCTTCTCCCTAGCTTCTTAGGATTTTTCCTTTCTCTCTTATAATGCCTCTAAACAAGTAGTAAGTTACTGCACCTTCTACCTGAGCAGAAACTTTGAAACTTAGGCTCTTTTCTCTCCACCTCTATGTCTGTTATTCAATGCCAAACTGTAGATATACTTGTAAACCACATACATGCCTCCATTTATCCTAGCCAAATGAAAGATTTGTTTTGTAGTTGTGTTTAACACAGTTGTGGAAAAGTGCTCAGAACATTTTCAGACCTATAGTAGTAGCACTGATAAGGAGTCTTCATTTTCTTTCAAGAGACTAACATTGATTTTCTGAAACTTAGCATATGGGATAGTATAGCTCAGCTGGACCAGTATCTGCACTGAGCTGTGGAATCACAGTATTGGCTTGGGACTCCTCATCTGAAATGCCTGATAGGCTAATGGTTGCTTATAGAATGGTGAAAGGTCACCATTTTATATGGCTCTTTGGCAACGATGGGTATGGCAGATCTTTGATTTCCCTCTGTCACTTGGCACTGATCAGGTGTGAATTCCCCATGTGGAGAAGAGTACTTAGCCAGTTTAAAGGGAGCTGGGCAGCTTCTCTCTCTTATGTTCACCAGGAAGGACCTGTGATACTTGGTTGTGTTGTGGGTTTTATGGTCTCAGTTGGTAGATGTTCATTTTGCATCAATTATCTGAGAATTGTCAAGCAAATCTGTTGTGTATAGGAGAAGAGAATGGGAGAAGGTCATAAACACAACCATAACATAACATGTCCTGCCTTTGGCTACAGCGAGCAGGCCTCATCCAAATAAATAAATGCTATTCTTTGCCAGACCATGAGCTCTATGTACTGAGTTGCAAATACTGACCTTTGAAGAGACTACAGTTTCTACAGTATTTAAAAAATAGTGGATAAGCTAGCAGTACGGGCAATTAAAAGGACAACATGATTTTTTTTCATTCTTTATGGACTGACTATTGTGCTCTCCTCAGGGAGTGGTATCTATGCACCAGATGGAGCCAGAACATACTACTACAATATGAAAACTGAGGATGGTCACCTCCTCATTGCTGAACTAGATTCACACCCTCGCCTTTCTCCTGCCTTCCTTCCTGGTGTCAACTGGAGCTCATATGCTTTGAACATCAAAAGTTTCTCAGTGAATGACCATAATTTTGAAGGACTCATCTTCCATGACCGGTTCACTTTCACTGAGCTCACTAATCCCGAGGGGAATCTCACCATTTGTCAGAAAGGCCTCTGCTGTCACTTAAGCTACAAGATGACAGGGAAACAAGATGAACTTTATGTGCTGGGTACTTTTGATGGGCTTCATGTTGTTGAAGGACAATACTACCTGCAGGTAATGATTCTTTATAGATGAGGGGGTATTTATTTTATTAGGTATCTTTATAGGGAGAAAACTTCAGCTCTGTGTGAGAAAAAGACGATGACTTTTTTGTATGCTGGAGTCCTGGTGTCCTATTTGTTAGCAATGGGAAGTAGTTACTAAAATATCCAAGCCTGCTTACCTTTTGATCCAACAAATGCAGCAGAGAGGTGTCTAATCCTCTTTTAAGTTCCCAGAATGAGCTCACTAGTTTTTCAGGCATGTAATATTGGCTAAATTTAGGTCCTCTTCTGTGACTATCTGCAGTAAATATACTGAATCTGCTCTGTAACTGTCATAAAACAGTTGCTGCTAAAAAATTAGTTGATGATGCTCTGATAATTTAGAGTCACAGAGATGTGACTTTTTTGTCATTACTCAAATCATAACAATGAAGTTTACTGGTATGACATATGACTTTAAAGGGTAATGATCACTTTTCCTCTCTTTTAATCAAAAGTTTAGGAAGACAGTGAGTTACATCCTGGTTCAATGTGCTTAAAGCCATATTAGAAAACTTTCTTTGTTTTCATAATTAAGCTACTGTGCTAGCAGATTTTTTTTATCTGTTTTCTCCTGTCTGTCAACATGGCCTTTGTGTATCATCTGGTACAGCTTTCAAGATATGGGGGGAGGTCTTAGCTAGCAATCAGCTCATCTAATACATTTAAATAAATAGCTTGAATAAATTCAGTTCTTGGTAAGCTCATATGGAAAAATTATTTGAGTGATTTTGGAAGCTGCCAGATGGTCTCTACCTGCATTGAATATTCTAGAGAATACAGGAATTTCTTTTTTCCTCTTTCCTCTCAATATTTTTTTCATTTCATCAAAACACAATGAGAGAACTTTATTCTTTATTTCTCTGCTTATTTGCATTTCAACACAAAACTATATTTTCTGATGAATAATGCTTCTGCTGTTTGCAAATATGCTTATTTGATTCCACCAGTATCTGACACAAATAGAAAACTCCTTCATCATCTGTCAGGAAGACCAGCCAATGTACTTCGAATGCTCACATGAGTACTAGCCTTAGTTAATATTTCTTCATGATGTCCATAAACATTTATCAGCTGGATATATGACTCTAAAAAAAGGAAAATATTGCTATTCCTCTATCTGCTGCAGCTACTAACACAGAACTGTAACAGAGCATGCTAACTTCACCACCTTGACATATATTCACCAATAATTGGATGGAGAATATCAAATTCAGGATTCTCATGGCAATCTAATGAATTGTCATTAACAACATGTACCAATACCACTAAGAAGACCTGTATGTATAGTTACACAATGTATCCATAAGAAGAGCTTCAATTCATTTGACTAAAATTTTCATTCACAAACATTTTACTAGAGCACGTGGGAAAGGAACCTTCAAACCATAGAGCTGGCAACTGGAAGTCTTAGTGGAAGTGACAGGATTGGGCTTCAGGGATAAAATAAGGTGCCCTGGCAGCACTTATTAAGATCACATCAGAAACAGGTTATTGCAAACTAATAAAGCAGGTCTGGAATACCTCCAGTCAGATCAAGGGATGAAAAATTAAGCTACAACTAAAACCAAGTTGCTTAATGATTATGAAATAGATCCTGTGACAGTCACCTGCTCTTACACATATGACCTTTGATGATGTGAGGCTTGCTAAATATGCTGCCTTCTCCCCCCTACAGGTATGTACACTGCTCAAGTGCAAGAGCACAGATCCAAACACATGTGGGCAGCCAGTGGAGATGGCTCAGACCAGGTTTGAGATGTTCTCCCTCAGTGGCACCTTTGGCACTAACTATGTCTTCCCAGAAGTCTTGTACAGTGGGATGCAGCTGGCCCCCGGCGAATTTGAGGTAATGGGACACTTTGGAGCTGTGTCGTGCTAGGTTCTCTGTGGGATAGTAATAGAATAAGCTGTCTCAAAACAGCCAAAGTGAACTTAATCATAGTGAATGATCATACCTATTAAATAGCTTTTAATGAAGACACTAGTTTGAGTTAGATGTATGGTCTGATATGCCTTCTTCTTGTTTGTCATATCTTTCTGAGCTTTTAACATGTTTGTATGGATACTACTCTAATTATGTCCTTCTCTTATCTTTTTCAATCAGGTATTGAATGATGGTCGCTTGATAAGTAAGACAAGGCCAACAAAACCAGTTGTTACTGTGACGCTTTTTGGACGGTGGTATGAGAAAGATCATCTAAAACAAGACCTGCAACCAGTCTTCCCATTACATGACCATAATTGTAATTATGTCTAAATGAGACACATCATCCTCTACAACAATCCCAATTGTGTTTCTTGTTTCCAGTTGCACACATTTCTTATCTGTGTGCTTTGTTTAGTGATAATGCAGCAATATTATTTTATTACTATCATTTATTGAGAACTATCTGTTTCTATATCATAAGATTACTTATCTTTTATTAGTGCAAAACAGCAGTACTGTCTCTCTCTGTTTTCTGGATTTTTATTTTTGTAGCCCTAGGAAAACCTGTATTGTGGGCCAGAGGATCATTGCATATTTTGCAATTGCAGATTATTATGAGACTATTGAGATTATTATGAGCAAATAAAGCAGAACGATATGATTGCATCTTTATACATAAAAACACCTCAATAATGCTTTGTCTTTGATACGCAACTACTTACAATAACTTATGAAAGTCTTGTCTTTTACCCCATTTATACATTGTTTTTCCTATTTGCATTGCTTTGGGTTTATTGCCTTTATGCCATTGGTGGGCATCGTGTGGCATCATGGAGGCTAAGCAAGGATTTCATTCAAAGGGCCAGCCCTGAAACAAAACCTGCCATTGTTTCTTCATCAGAATTCAACATGAAACATCATTTCTTGAAGGTGCTGGCACACAAGTCTTATGAGGAGCAGCTGAGGTAACAGGGGTTGTTTAGTCTAGAGAAAAGGAGGCTGAAGGGAGACCTTATCACTGTTTACAACTACATGAAAGGTTGTCGTAGTGAGGTGGGTATTAATCTCTTCTCCCAAGTGATAGGCGATAGGAAGAGAAGAAATCAACTCAAGTTGTGCTAGGGGAGGTTCAGATTAGACATCAGGAAAAATTTCTTCACTGAAAGGGTTATCAGGTACTAGAACAGGTTGCCAGGGAGGTGATTTAGTCACCATCCCTGGAGGTATTTGGAAGACAGATAGATGAAGCACTCAGGGATATGGTTTAGTATTGGACAGGTACAGTTGGAATTGATGATCTTAAAGTTCTTTTGCAACCAAGCAATTAAATTATCCGATGATTCTTCAAAATCTCTGTTGAACTTTTTCTGTTTTCAAATGTAAATAGATACTCACATGTGACATAACATAGTTTTATGTCTAACGTCATGATGTGTTTATCAAAAACCCCAGGCAATGTACTCTGACTCATGAAGCTCAACATCAGTGCTGCCAGAGCCAGTCTCTTAAAGCCCTGTGTATTGTTGGAGTCAGTTACTGTCTCATCATAGACTTATCTCAATCCACTGAGGGAATATCCAGTGTGATCCTCTTCCATTGGTACAACCTCAGTGCAGATACTGTACTTGTTCTTCAGGAACCTGGTGGGTAATAATGCAACTCTTTCCCAAGGATAAGAACTGGACTTAAGGGAGGCTATGGCATGCAAGAAGGTCTCATCTTGCAATGCAGAAGGAATTCAGAAGGCGTATGTCTGGTCCAGGAGCTGAGAGGCAGCTCCTTCAAATCTTTTCACTGCTGCTATCTTTCCTCTGGCTAGGGAATGTGTATGCAAGTAGTATTTGAACCCAATCCTGAATCTGGTGAGTATATTGAATTCGGTATTTGTGTCAAGGCCATTGTGGTTCAGTTTAGGTATACTTGTGTATTGAATATTTTCGTACATACACTGGCATAAGCCATCATGGCACTGAATTATTTTTGTTACAAAGACTGGAAAACATCCATCATTGTGAAATATATCATTTTGTGAAATGAGTCAAGCACACAGAAATTAATCCTACATAAGTCTGTGCATTATCCATGTACTGACTTACTTTGTATAAAGACAAGGCTGCCCATAACCACTGATAACACTAGATGCTTCTTCCAGAGAAGTGCAGCAAAAAAAGCATTTTCTTACCTGATATTTGAGACAAACCCAAAGAAGGTAAAAAATTTGACCAACCATATGTATGGGATTTTGGGGAAAGTGAAGCTTTTTGATGGAGTGATCTGTAGAATTAAGAATGCAGGTTGCAATAGGCAAATTTGTAAAATTGTGGCTTCCATTCATGATGCTTTCCAATAGAGACCTTTAGGGACCTGATACTCAGTTACTGAGCAGAGTGCTGATGGATTTGCTCAGATAAATAACCTGCCTGGCAATCCGCCCCTACCATGTAGTACAGCCCAGAAAGGCCACACAGACCTGAGCCAGTGCTATGCTGAGCTGGGATGGCACAGGCAGCACCCATGTGGCAGCATTGAGCTCAGGGCTGACCACCTGCCTCCTGCAGCCCTGCCTGCAACATACACCCTTGAGTTTGAACATGAATGTGTCTGTGCTGGTCATTGCTCAGATTTCCCAAACTCTGGCTTGTTTACCTGCTATGACCTGGGCTTGCCTTGAACTGCATTACTACAGCAATGCCACACCTGAACGATTTGTAGATCTGGTGAGCAACTTGTTTCTTTGGCTGCGGCACAGCGGTGACTTCCCTGAGAGTGGTGCAAGGCAGAATTGCTCCGTGCTGGTGGCTTTTTTGCCTTTGATGTTGTAGGACTTTCCGGACAAGGTGATTGCATCTCCTGGTGTCAGCTTTCTGCCATTTGGGAATTCCCAGGATTGTGCAAGATTTCCCCTTTTAAAGACCCTTGTCTTTGTGTGCCTCCAATCATCCTCTTGGGTGACTCTTAGATACCAGACATGGGGCTTTCTAAAGCTTGTGCCTCTGCTGTGTTTTTGGAGCTGTCTGCTCTGAAGACCTGTGCCCTGGACAGCCACATTGCAGCTGCCTATGAGCACAACATGGTCTTTTTTTATGACAGTATAGAATAGAACAGACTTTTTGATTTGGATAAGTCCTACAACAATCATAAAGTCCATCTACCTGACCAGTTCCATGCTGACTAAGTTAAAGTATGTTGTTAAGGGCATTGTCCAAATGCCTCTGAAACATTGACAGGCTTGGGGCATTGACAACTTCTCTATAAAGCCTGTTCCAGAGTTTGACTGGTCTTGTCAGAGGATGCTGAAGTGCTGATTTCTTGTGAAGAGGCTTTGATGCTGTTGGAGAAAAATAGGACTTCTGGGTGAAATTACATAGTAAAGAGGAGAGTATTATCTGGATGAAGAATATATTCCTTGGTTTCTTATGGAGCCATAAACATGATTAGTAAATATGATGGTTATGTTCATTTTCCCATCACAGACATACAGGTTCGAACAAAGGCATTTTTAATGAAACATAATAGTACTGATATGCTGTTTTCAAAATGCTATGCAAAAATTACTTTCCAGAAGAAAACAATTATGAGCAATTTCAAATGGCTTCTTGCACAAAAATTGCTTTTCACCAAAATAATAGTAAAAATAAAATCTATGATTTTAGGGTTTCTTTCACAAAGCAAGCAAATATGTTTACTCTAGGCAGAGAGGTCAGCACAATTCAAGGGTTAGTTTATGTTGCAGTATGAGCCAGGGTTGGGGGGAACGATACTGTTAAAGCACCTACTGCAACTGTGCTAGGTCACTGGGCAAAGACAAGACACATGACTGGACCACGTGCCTCATAAGTGTAAATCAATTACATACGTTCTGAAGCATTAGGGCTGTATTTCACGTAGGCAGTCTGCCTCCAGCACTGGCTGACTATTTAACTGATGGCAGCCACAAACAGGAAGAAGATAGGGAGTTGTGTACCCTAACCAGGTGAGTCTGGGCTTGCCTTGGGATGGACTGGAAACCTGGAGAGAGATGTACGAACAGAGTATATAAGTGCTATTTCCATGCTGCTCTTCTAGACCAGCAAGGCTTCTAACATAATCTCTTAGCCTTTTGTTCACATTTTATTTATAGCATTTCAAATTGGAAACAAGATCCAATTCCGAGCAAAGTTTCTTTGACTTCTTGCTATAAATAAATGCCCTCATTGTTGGCAGAACTACGCTGGACCTGCCCAGATTACTCAATAGAAGGTTATTTCCAAAGCAAACTTAGCAGTTGATACCACTCCTCTTTCTATCTGGTTTATATTCTCATGTCTGATCCAAGAGCTGCAAGACACCAGCCATGCTCCCTTCCCACAACCTTCTGCACACTGCGGTCTTTGCACTCACAGTCCTTCAGGCCCTTGCTTCTGACACCTTCATTGCTGCCGTCTACGAGCACTCGGTCATCCTGCCAAATGCCACGGACAAGCCTGTTTCTCCCAATGATGCCTTGGTGCTGATGAACAAGAACATGGATGTCTTGGAAAGGGCCATCAAGGAAGCTGCCCAGCAGGTATTAGATGGATTGTGAGTGTTGTTCATTAGTGTCTTCTTCTCCTGCTGATCAACTTGTTCTCTGTTAATGGGTAAATTCTTAATGGAACATGTTGTGTCAGGGTGCTCACATCATTGTGACTCCTGAAGATGGCATTTATGGCTGGCGTTTCACAAGAGAAACCATCTACCCGTACCTGGAGGATATCCCCGATCCAGCAGTGAACTGGATTCCCTGCATCGACCCCACAAGGTAATTCCTTCTGCAGTGATTTATGTAGTTTCAGACTAGCCTCTTATGGAAACATGAGCTTTTACCTGGTAAATGCCTAAGAACTGCTATTTTAAAAAATGTATTAAAAATCCCAAGCATCGTAGAAATGAGACACATCAAAAAGAACTCTTAATTAAGTGATGATGGTGATATCCCAGGTAAGAAGCATTGACACAGTCTCACTTTTAAAAAATGCAAAATGGAGGAAAATGGGGAAATTTGGGGCAAAACCTTTTTTTTAAAAAATGTAAACCTTTTTTGCTCCAGATCAACTGTGAAAATCTTCTGTAAGTATAAGCTACTTTATTATGTCAGATGCATAGATTAAGCAAGGTGATTCACTCCTCGGTGCTTGTGGCTGGATGGTTTCTAAATCAAATTGTACAAAATATTTCTCTAGATCTGAAAGAAGTACCTTTTAGAAATCCAACTACTTACATGGTCTGCTGTATTACACAGGACTGTTCTGAATGGGTGTTAGCAGGGGAGACCAAGAGGACCACATTCATGTCTAAGCTAAGCTTTAGTATTTTTCTCTTCTGAGACTTTATGAAGCTGGATATCAAGAGTTCTCAGCTCTGTAAATGCTATAGCCACTTTTTTCTAGAGGCTTATGTTAAGCTGTCTTGAAGAGAGTGAAGAGTCTTAAAAAAAAGCTGAAATGGTGAAATCAGGAATTTGATCTGCTTGAAAATTACTTTTACGTTATTTTAAGCTTATTTGTCTATAACGATTTATTCTCTCTCTTGTTTTCTGAGGCTGTCCATAACCTTGTACATGTGTTAGCTGTGCATTATATTCACATAGAAAACAACATTGTTGAGGGTAGAAACAAGAACAACATGGGGAGACCTATTTTTAAAGCTAAAAGAGACCAGCAGTTTCAAATTATGCTATGCACAGAGGAGAAAATGAACAGAAACTATGATTTGATCCTATCCCTCTTTCTGTACCTTGGGATATGCAATTGTGCAGTTAGTGGAACAATAATTTTGAATGCATATAGAATCATAGAATCATAGAATCACTAGTTTGGAAGAGACCCACTGGATCATCGAGTCCAGCCATTCCTATCAAACACTAAATCATGCCCCTCAGCACCTCATCCACCTGTGCCTTAAACACCTCCAGGGCAGATGACTCAATCATCTCCCTGGGCAGCCTGTTATAGCTTCCACAACTGAACTGAAACTTGTAATGTTTTGGGAGGGCTTTTTAATTGATTGATTGTTTGTTTGTTTGGTTTGTTTTTTTGCTTTCACTAAAAAATGAATTAGATTTCCTCCAGCACCAGTGCAGGAACGACTCAGCTGCATGGCCAGGAATAACTCCATCTATGTGGTTGCAAACATTGGGGACAAGAAGCCGTGTAACTCCAATGATCATGGCTGCCCTAGTGATGGTCGCTATCAGTTCAACACTGATGTAGTCTTTGACCCAGAGGGGAAACTGGTGGCTCGTTACCACAAGGTAAAGAAGCACTTCAGCATCACCTTGTAATTGATTATCACTATACTTTTCATCTCTCTGGTACCAGTTTCAGCCAATTTATACAATAATTTGACATAGCTCTAGAGAAACAACCAATCCAGGATGATCTGATGCAAGGAACCAGAAGGAAAAGTGAGAAAATGCTGGATTGATCAAATATTATTCCCAGGAACACCTCAGTTGCAGAGTGCATGCCTAGTACAAAACACCCAGTGGTTACATTTATAACAGTAAATGGGAAAGAGGCAGTGACAGACTTTTCCATACCCAATACATGTTAGCTGGTCCTTGACACAATTTTAGCCAAGTCAGATAGTGCTTCAGCAGGTGATGTCTTGACAGAGTTTTGCAGTTAATATTGGCTGGGTGTGTCTTCCAGGAGGTAACTGTAATGAGCCACCCGATTTTTCAGTGGAAGAGGATCATCTGGATGGATGCAGATCTCTTGCGCTGCCCAGCTCAGGAATCACAATCCCCAGCTTTGCCTTAAAGTCTATCTGAGATACAAAAGTAGTTCATAATCTTGCCTTATTTCTAGTTTCTAATATGTCATTTTCTTCACTTGCAGTACAACCTATTTAGAGGAGAAACTCAGTTTAATTATCCTAAAGAGCCAGAAGTTGTCACTTTTGAGACCCCCTTTGGGAAGTTTGGCATTATCACTTGCTTTGACATCCTTTTCCGTGAACCTGCTGTGGTCCTGGTGAGTGAGTTGCAGGTGGACACCGTGCTCTTCCCAACCGCTTGGATGAATGTCCTGCCATTTCTGACTGCAGTTGAATTTCACTCTGCCTGGGCTATGGGCATGGGTGTCAATTTGCTTTCAGCAAATACGCACAACATCAACACGTCAATGACAGGTTAGTTCCATTTGGGAAAAGGAAAATCACCTTCAAAGTACTGATTTGAGAAGCAGGCAGAAATACTTTACAAAGAGGGAATTATGTGGAAAATTTTTTTTTCAATCAGACTAAAAATCTTCTTGATGTGATATCAAATGTAGCGAACAGCTTCAGGGAATAAAATGTTGGGTGTTCTGGGAGAAGTAAAATTAGAAATCCTATGACATTCAATTTTAATAATTTAAAAGTTAAACATAATTTTAAAAATAACATGAAGTTTCACTTAAATATAAATTTTCAGCCTCTTGTTAGAAGAAGTGGGGTTTTTTTAAAGAAATTAAACCAACAGTTGGATGGAAAAAATATTTTACACAGAAGATAATAACTTAAAAACAAAAGGAGGATTCCTCTTGTATATTGAATAAAACATTTTCTTTTTTTTTACGCTACTGAAGAATTAGAAAAAAATATGTTTTGGTTTCATCTGAATACATTTTTACTGCGCTATTTTTCTTTGCACACTGAGAAAACATTATTCCTGTAGCTGCATCTGTAACTCTCCCCTGAAACCAATGCTGAAGCCAAAGCCACAAAGGAGCTTTTTTTGCCTGTCTTAAATAGACTGAGCAGAGTTTAGGCCACAGCCCTGGCTTTCCTTCTGTGAAACAGAGTTATCCCCATTTTTTCCTTCTTTGGCAAATATGCCACTGCTAGAGCTCTGATTTATATTTAAATTGATGGTCATGTGCCAATTACCATTTAAGGCTCAGATTCAAGATCCAGCAAAGCATACCTGTGAATTTTCTGTCATTTTTTTTACATCATGATGGCTATTTTAGGAGTTCTGTGCTTTAACATTCTTCCAAAATTCTCCATAACACATTGGCTGAAAATAGCATCACTAAAGAAGCCTTCCTGTGTGGCATGGGGGGGCACCTGGACCGCTAGACAAACCATGCTCCTGGTGCCAGCTGACAGTGGGTGTCCTTGGCAGGCAGCGGGCTGTTCACACCAGAGGGACCCATCGCCTATCATTATGACAGCAAGACAGAGGAGGGACGTCTCCTGCTAGCGGAGTTGAGCTCACATCCTCGTCTTTCCCCCACCTACCTACCCAGTGTCAACTGGAGCTTGTATGCCACAAGCATCAAGGAATTTCCAGGAGAAAAAGACACTTTTGCAGGAGCTGTCCGGCGAGATATATTCACATTCAGTGAACTTGGATACACAGCTGGAAATCGCACAGTTTGCCAAGGAGACCTCTGCTGTCATCTGGTATATCAGATGTCAGCCAAGAGCAAAGATGAAGTTTATGTCCTGGGTGCATTTGATGGGCTTCACGGTTCTCTCATAAAATACCATTGGCAGGTAATTACTTTGGTAGGGGTGAGCACAGGTGGTATACGCCTACATCCCAACCACCCCAAAACACTTTTGCACTACTGCACGGTGAGGCTATTTTTTGCTATCAAACCTAGCTCTTGACTGTTGAAAACTTAGCAGTATTTTGCCTTTGTGTACCCTCCTCCCTGCAGATATGCACACTGCTCAAGTGCAAAAGCACAGACCTGAATACGTGCGGACAGCCAGTGGAGATGGCTCAGACCAGGTTTGAGATGTTCTCCCTCAGTGGCACCTTTGGCACTAACTATGTCTTCCCAGAAGTCTTGTACAGCGGGGTGCAGCTGGCCCCTGGAGAGTTTGAGGTAATGGGACACTGGAGCTGTTTGATGCAAGGTTTTCCAGGCTGTGGTGCTGGAAACTGATATGGCAATAAAGTCCCTTCCTAGAATCCCTTCCTATAGTTCTGCAGAGCATACCTCAAGGGGACATTTAAACAGATGAATTTAATTAATCCTTACCGATCAGGACACATAAATACTAAGGCTGAGAATCTCTTCAGGCTTTTGTTAAGCAAATATGCCTTCCCAGTTCAGGCTCCAAACCACCCAGATATCTGCTGGAATAGTAGCATGGTGAGCTGCAGGCAGTCCAGGAGGCTCCTGGAATGCATTGAAGGTAAATTTTTAAGCCAGGTGATAGACCAGAGAAGATGCAATACTTGACCTGGTGATCCCCAGTGTGAATGAGCTAATCAGGGACATCAAGGTTGGAGGCTCCCTGGGTTGTAGTGATCACATGCAGGTGGAGTTTGCAGTCCTGTGGGACATATGCCAAGTGAAGAGCCAAGTCAGGACTCTGAATTTCAGGAAAGCATTCGTCAACCTTATATTGTGTTTATGTAAGAGGCTAGATGAAATCTTAATTAATTTGGAAGAGGTATATAATAGCTTATAAGAGACAAAAAGACAGTGAAAAAGACTTGAAAAGTTTTAGGGGAAACACCAGTGATTTTCTTACAAGGTAGAGAATGGAAAATAATTGCTTCTTGTGTATATTTGTTTTGAATATGACTTCTGTAAAAACATACACATCAAAGAATTTACTGGTATTCTAACATACGATCGTGGCCTAACTTTTTAAAAATATATATTTTCTTAACAAATACATACTTACTTTTTGTCATAGAGGTCTTTAAGAAGTTGCAGTCTACGAACAACAGTGATTTCAAATTGATGTGTAAAAAGTATCTAAGAGAAGCAACATATGACAAATAGCCTGAAATTCTCTTCTTGAATCTCAAAATTGTTTTGGAGTCCACAAATAAAAAAAAAAAGATTTCTAATTACTGTCTTAGATATGTATATAACTTTCACTGCCACATATGAGTAATTAACATGAACCTAAGAAATCAGTTATTGTCACTTTCACTTTCTTCTAAGGCAAAGAAAATTATCTTTTTTTACTTTTTTTTCCCAAAGGTGGAGCTGGAGAAAGTTTTAAAGACCTGAAGGTCCAAATTAAATGTGTGAAGGCTATGGCAGAGCCAGAGAGAATTCTAGTTTCTTTCATTCTCCTGATTGTCTTGTAAAAACTTTGCATCAAAATAGTCAGACTTTAAGACCTATCCTTCTTGTAGCATGCAATGTTATTACTCTGTTTGTGGTGTATAATTATTCTTTCTTTTTCAACTAGGTGCTACATGATGGACGTTTGAAAAGTAAGAACAGCACATCGAAACCACTCTTAACAGCAACACTTTTTGGAAGGCTTTATGAAAAGGACCCACCACATCCCCTGAGAAACTCCCTGTAGTGTAACTTTTAGCTGTTACACAGTCATCATAGACAGGAAGGGAATTTCATACAATGATCCAACTCCTCTTAAGCCATGGCAGTTTTCCTGTATCATTCCTGCTGTATTGTTTTGCACTTTTCAGCAGCTGCAACAGTTGAGATTATTTAGAAGAAAGCAAAGTGATCATTCTGTTATATACCTGTATCAATGATATATTTTTAGCAGTGCTTGAGCCAGTGTGGTTGTCTTTTAGTAAGTATTCTCTGTCACATGATAACCTTAATTATTTTTTTTTTCCAAAGATACAATGTACATTGCCAGCTTAAAACTAGAAAGGAGTCTGGTACTGAAATGTGAAATTTACCAATTTTCTGCAGAACAAATCTTCCCCATGGAAGAAGACTTTCTGTCCCTTTCACTGCTTCCTTGTTTTCAGATTGCGTAAGCACTGTCTGTGTTTTTGAGCCTTGCACAACAATCGACAGGGCTTTCCTAATGCTCAGTGGACCTTGGCCCTATTCTGACCAAGGGACTGTACAAAGAAGAGAAAGCCAGATTTGGAAAGGCTTGTGCACAGCCTTAGAGAGAGAAAGTGATCCTTTACAATCCACACAGACACTGAGTCTGGCTGAGTTCCATAAAGCATCTTCAGTTCTGCAGTCTCTGAGTCTGCACTGCTTTATGCGTGGCATACACATGCTAGGTCAAATGCATTTCAGGTCATACTTACTATATAAACAAACTGCACCAGCACATTCTCCTAAGTATTTGGAAAACTTCTTCAAAACCATGAAAACCCGAGAAACAGTTTTAGCACCTGAAACATATTTGACAAAGTGTCATGAGAAATGGGCACTATTGAGGACTTCTAGCAACAGCATGTAAGACTTGGCAATCCTGGACATTGTGTGTGTATTGTTCTGCAGCAAATAAGCATTATTCTCCCCACATACACCTTGGAGTGGTCCCTGTCTCAATGCTTATTTCATAGCCTTTTGAACCTATTGCCCTTGACGTCACTGGCATACAGCCTGCAATGTTCTTACCTTTGAGTTGCCCTATATGTGCTACATGAGAAACACACTGCACACCACGTGCACACCCAAGTATGTGATCTAGAAGCTGTTAAAATCACATTTTTCTGTTTTCCCATGTGCTGTTGCCTTTCAGCAACTCTGAAGGCTCCTACAAGGAGTTGTTTCATTCTGGAAATAACACAGCTGAGCTCATACTCAGGGGAGGGACTCTACTGCTTGGGAGCAGTTATTCAAGACACGCAGAGCTTTGAGGTCATGCTTACTAGTATCTTGTCCAGCACCTCACCCTTTTCTCATCTGACTGGTGGTTGAAACCCAGACTAGTCTTTCATAAAACAAAGGATGATCTGATCAAGAAAGGTTATGACAGATCTGTGGCAGTATTAATCCCATGTAATTGTTGGGTATGTATGTAACAAGTATGAGGTACAGAATTTCAAGACACAGAGGGCCACGCTGAAGGTTGGGAGTGGATCCTTGCTCCCCAAGACAGTCTGGTACACTTCAGGACCCACTTGTCTTGTTCATAGTCGGTAGCAGTTTGGTAAGGGCAAACAAGATTCAGCATGCTGGTTATGAAAGTCTGCAGTGTGATGGGTGGCTACAGCATTTAATGAGTAGCCCAAGCACTGAGGCTGGATGGAGTTGGGAAGCCTTAGCCAGGGTCCTCTAGGTTATAAAAGGTTATAACGAGTCTGTTGTGTTATGCAAATGAGGAAGCTGGCTGTTGGAGGCAGGAAATGTGCCCTGGCAGCATGGTTGTGTGGTTGGGCTGTGACCAGTGAATGCTTGTTACTAGGGCAGAATTGCCCAATCAACATTTGTTGTGAGAATTAGCTCCATATATAAAAGCAGGCAATTAACCCTGAATAAATTGACTTCATTCGGATCATATTGATCATTGTGTCATCCCATTTCTTCCGTCATCACAGCAGTGTAGTTCTCTTGGTTTGCACTGGGATCCGTGCAGATAGATACATACAGCAGAATGCAGAGCAGATGGAGGCTTTGTCCTGGCAGTTTTCCCCAACCTGACATTTCCCTGTCCACCCTCAGTGCTGCTCACTGAGCCATCTGCCCCAGGATAGTTCAAGGAAACTCTCTGGGAAAGGTAAGAGCTACCCTGACATAGAATCATAGAATCACTAGGTTGGAAAATACCCACTGGATCATCAAGTCCAACCGTTCCTATCAAAACATTTAAACCCTGGTACTGAAAAAGATCCTAAAATGGTTTTTAACTTGAAAACATTGATCTCCCTGCTGACCCTGATCCCTGATTTTTCCCCTTTCTGCCTCAAAAGAAGTACCTCCAATAACTTTCTGACCCAGTCATGGCCACTGTTTAAGATAGCTCAGGCCTTGGCTATAACAGGGTACGTCTGGAAGAAAAGAGAGAGCCCTGCTGGAGAGGGCTGCCACTTGCTGTCCTCTGACCACACAGAAGCTGCAAACTCAAGAAGACAGCACCACACTCCTCCTTGTGTGTCCTGCCACTTACCTCTATCTCACCTTTGACTGCGCTTCAGGTGACATATGCTTTCATTACCTGGCCTAGCATTGCTGATATAGGAAAAACAAAAAAACCAAACAAAACAAAACAAAATCAAATAAAAATAAAAATAAGAGGAATGGCTATTGGAGTGGCATGTGAATGCACTTTAACTTTTGTTTCCCAATAGCTTCACGTGCTAATCCACAAAAAAAGAAGAATCTGGGGGCAGTTTAGAGAGTAATGTCTCACAGACACACCATTGGCACTCTTGAAACAAATACTTTGCAGGTTGCTGGTACTATTTCATGTACTCCAAATGGGTGTGTAATTTATAAAAGTCTTTCTGAAGCAGAAGAGGAATACACTCAGGAGAACTGTATTGAACAGAATTGTAGATGCTCGGTATATTATTACTAAGTTTATATATAGATTAAAACTTTCCTAAATGATCTGTACCAGAAGAATCAGTGAGAGCTTATTCAAGCTCTTTAGTTAGCGTTGAAGAGATAAGGCTCCTAGGGAGGTAACTAGTTTTGAAAAGTAGACGTTTTCTCTTTATTCAGGCTTAAAGTTTCTGCCATGTTCTACTCCCTCGTCACTATTCAGACTGTGATAACTGAACATAGAAATTGCTCACTTATCACTTGCTGGCATTTCTGAAATACAGAGTACTTCCCAGATGTATGTAGAGATGACTGTCTTAGGTTGTCAGAGCTGAAAATAGTTAGGATACAACTGATATTGCTAGCTAAGTAGCTTAGAGGTTACCAGGAAAGGAGTCTCAGATTTCATCCATTAAGGATGCACAAGTCCAGGATTCTTTGAAAATAACATTGTAACTAAATTTGAAGAATAGTTGATCTGTAGTTTTCAGGATTTGCTGCACAGCTTTCCTGTCCCTCAGAGGTAATGAGGGTGCCATGCAATGGACCACTGAGGAGTGGTCCTTTTCAATTTCTGATGATAAAGGAAGACTTAAACCAAGTGGAGGGTGAAATTGCATGGACTGTTGCAGCAGTCTTGGAATAGCTCCTTCGTTATAATGGGCAAGACCCCTGAACTCTGCTTTTGGACAAGGATTCTCCAGGAGGACTGCAAAAACAACCAGATCCGAGGCTCTTGGCAGTCACAGTGATGTGATGAAGCTTAGTTTTAGAAAATGTGAATGTTTGGAGTAAAGGTAAATTTCAGATTATGCAAATTACAGAAGCATTCAGAGTATAGAAGCAGAGAGAGAATGGCAGACACAAGTAATTGCACTCACTGAGAGCAACTTCTGTTGAATTCACAGGAAGTCAAACAGTGAGGCATTTACTTTCCTACTCGCTAGGCAGGAGTTAGAAAAGAGAATGTTAGCTCATCTTTGGGTGGAGCCATGGTGGGGGTGAGGTGAGGAAGGCCTCTTTTCACATTGTCTGGGACAGATACATTAGAAGAATCAAATTAATTTATATGTAATTCATATCAATGACTCCACCTCCAAAGCTGCTCCAGATGGTATCCTAATGAACACCATCCTTTCCAGAGTTGGAAAAACCTGCTCTTCAAGCATCAATATTTCTTCCTTATACTTTGGTGCTGGCCAAAGCAAACAAGACCCACCTGTCTACGTGTTTCTGATCACACAGGGAGAAAAACAAGTCCTTAATAGATTTTATTGATGCAAGGCTTCAGAGGCAGGTGGAAAAATACTGAATTAAAACAAGTGTGATCTAAACCTTATGGCTGACTTAAGTAAGACTTATCATAACTTTAGGGAGACTTTAGCTCTGAGTCAAATCTAATGTACTTTATAGAACACATTGAATTAATGCAAGCAGACCTGGAGCAAAAGCAGAGTGACAGATTCTTCTTATTATGTTATTTTTAAAGAGGGCACGACATTACTGCCATACCTTTGTATATGTATTTTAGTCATCATAACCTCATTTTATCCATTAAATAATATGGAACAGTAAAGTGAAGTCAGAAATTGTGCAACTATTAGCTCCAGTAATACAACACTAAATGTTTATGAACAACACATGTTATCATAGGTGAGTTACTGGCAGTATGGGGCACTGTTCCTAGGCACACTCAGTTGGTACAGATATAATGAGTGATGCACAGAATGGCCATAATCTGAGTTTTCACTGAAAAATTGGAATTAACCAAAAACCAGAGTATAACCCCACCTCATCCAGACTGTTTGCAATGTCATCGTCCACCATCAGGGCAGAAAAGCTGAAAAAGAGAAACAACTTGCACAGGTCAGTAAAGAGAGCAGCAATTATATTATAATTATAGCTTACTAGAGCTAATACAGCAATGCTTCTCAGTATGAGAACTTATGATGGACTATAAGATGTCATGGAGCACAACAGAAAAATAATTCTAGTACACCTTCTGAAAATGAACCTCTTGAAACTGGCACTGTAGGCAAAGAGTACCTCCTACAGAAGCTACAGATGAGTATATCAGTATTAACCAGTGTTGTCTACCTGGGGATCAGCCACGGCTACTAATGATGGTGAAACATAAGCTTAGCATATTTACAAGTTCTCTTAGTTTCTTATTCAGTTGAGGAAATCATTAAGAATTAGCAGAAGCACTTGGAACTTCCTCCTGTGAAAATATTCAATGTTTCTTTTATCTAATCATTACTATAGAGTTGTAAATTACATACTCTGTTGTGTGTTTGGATATTCTAATGGCAGCCATGAGTTTTCACTACAAATATGTACAATATAAGAAATGCTTTGTAATTTCTTGATTTTAACTTTGCCAGTCCATCTTCCTTTGCTGCTTCTAATGTTAGTGTTTATTTTAATGTATTCCCAGTCTTGTAGCTGTGATAGTGCCAGGATGCAAGAACAGCAAGGAATGTAGGAAGCAGTAGTATCTTTTAATGTAGGAAAAGACACTCAGTCTTTTGGAAAGCCTTTTGCAGAAAAAAGGGAAAATAAGTATTTGCATACAATTGATTGCCAACCTCATGTACAGCAGAAATTAACACGGTACCTTAGAGATGGTCTTCAAAATCAAGGGATGACTTTTCCATCAGGAATTTTTTTGAACATTTACTTCACCTGCTAAATGAGTGTTAGGAGTACAAGACATAATTGAATTTATTGAAATCAAATCTGCAGAATCATTACAGTCAGTTCTTATATTGTGGTTACTTTTCTATTCTGCAATTCACTTTGCTGTGTTTCCCAGCCATTTAAGATTGCTTTTTATACTCTGAGAAAGAACTGCTCAGTTATAGTTTTGGGATTCTTTAAAGAAAATAAATTTCTTGGTAATCCATGTCAAATTTATGAATGGTTGTTTGAAAAAACTAAACCTTATTATGCAACATTTATGAAAATATTAGGCAAAACATAATGACAAGCAGTTTTAATGCCTGAGCATCAAATCCATTCTGCTGAGCAAAAGAGAGTACAGTGAACTCTAGGCCTATGCCATTACTAAATTACTTACAAACTCTTTGAGATACACTTCCCCATATTTGTTAAAGACAACTTTCTAAGTTTTCCATACAGCATTTATTACTGTACTGGCTAAGTGCTACTATCTAATACCTAAAACTACTTTCTTTCTCTTTTACTTTTGTCTTCATTAAGAGCTAGAAGTCTTTCAGGTCCAATAAAGACAAATGGGGACAGTGAGCTTGGTATACTGCTACTAAAATCATCGGTGGTACATCAGTTTACATCTGCTGATTATGTATCTGCAGAGTCAGAGATGTTCATAGAATCATAGAATCATTAGGTTGGAAAGGACCCACTGGATCATTGAGTCCAACCATTCCCATCAATCCCTAAACCACGTTCCTGAGCACCTCAACCACCTGTCTTTTAAACACCTCCACGGAAGGTGACTCGACCACCTCCCTGGGCAGCCTGTTCCAGTGCCCAGTGACCTTTTCCATGAAATATTTTTTCCTGATACCAAGCCTGAACCTCCCCTGGCACAGGTTGAGGTCATTTCCTCTTGTCCTGTCCCCTGTCATTTGGAAGAAGAGGCCAGCTCCTTGCTCTATACAACCTCCTTTCAGGTAGTTGCAGAGAGCAATAAGGTCTCCTCTCAGCCTCCTCTTCTCCAGGATAAACAACCCCAGTTCTCTCAGTTGCTCCTTGTAAGACTTGTTCTCCAGGCCCCTCACCAGCTTCATTGCTCTTCTCTAAACACACTCCAGAGCGTCAACATCCTTCTTATAGCAAGGGGCCCAGAACTGCACACAGTATTCAAGGAGCGGTCTCACCAGTGCCGAGTACAGAGGGAGAATATCCTCCCTGGACCTGCTGATCACACCATTTCTGATCCAAGCCAAAATGCCATTGGCCTTCTTGGCCACCTGGGCACACTGCTGGCTCATGTTCAGTCGGCTGTCAACCAACACCCCTAGGTCTTTCTCCTCCAGGCAGCTTTCTAGACAGACTTCTAGTCTGTAGCACTACAGAGGGTTGTTGTGCCCCAAGTGCAGGACCCAGAATTTAACCTTCTTATATCTCATGCCATGTTCTGCATTTAGTTGTGAAGTGAAACAGTTGGGTTCTGTGGTTTTTTTAGAGCACCCTGCATGGAGGATCTCACAAGACTTGATTGGGTTTGGCTGTGTCTGAAAGTCATCAGCACTGTCCAGAAGAGTTCATACAGATAGTGATCCATATAGCTCCCACTTGAGCAGAAATCAGGTGCATTGGCCCTGTAAACTCCCAGTATCTTGGTTTGTGACTCAGCTGACAAACTGTACAAAAATTGGTCAAAAACTTACAAACATTTGTTTTCTTCACATCCCCTACTTGGTAGTAGCTGTCTTCTCCAGTTTTCTCAGAGACGTTTTATGTTGAGTTGACTGCAATAGTTAACTTAACCAAATTGTGAAAATACATTATAATTCATTAATGGGAACTTGTTGTTCAAAAGCAAAATTATGCCTTCTTAAGCAGAAATCAAATACATCTGACAAGGAGCTATAAAAGGATCAAGCAAGCTGTGAAAACATGACCATTAATGGACAGCACTGTACTTCCTGGTAGCTAGACTGAAAGACAGAAATCTTTTGGCAAGTGTGGGTAAAAGACATGTGTGGTGCCTTTCATAACAGATGTCATTTAGCTATACTTCAAGAGTATCAGATGGCTGTATATATAAGGACTGGAGCTATAAGACAACAAAAAAACCTCTTACGTTCAATCAATCATCATTACCTAGCAACAGGCTTAAACATGCAATAAGTTGAAGATTTTCTGAACCTGTCTTTAATGTTACACTAGGCATTTTAGATTGTTTATTCATGGTAACATTAGCCTCTGTTTGAGGGATTTGTCCAAGGTCAGCATTAGACTAAACAAAAAGCAGGCATGAAACATCTCACAGTTTAGGGTTGTGCAACACTTGCTGTAACCGCTCTAGTGTTTTGCTAAGGGAGTCTTATAACAGCAATGATTTTCTAGTAAGACTTCTTATACATCATTGTTCTTCTCTCACCAAGGATGCAACTCATACTATTCCTTGATTTACTGAGGCTCATCATTAGATAATATCTTGATGTCATATGAACATTTCACAGCACTTCTATGAGGCTAGGGGAAATTTTTATCCCATAATGTGGACGAGATGAGATGAGATACAAAGAAAGTGATGCTTACAGGAGAGAGATATTTAGGCAGCTAACTTGACATGCCAGAATAATTTATATTACAAGAATACTGTATATAAAGAAAACAAAATTGCTACTGGCTTTAGCTGCAAGTGCTAACTACCTGTAAATGGACAAATGAGAGTTAGGCTATTTGTGTTTTCACAAAATCAAAGTTTTAGCATTAAGATGTAGTGCCTTGCTGATTTGAACTTAAAACAGTCTTGCAAAATATGATTGCATAGGTTGTTCTTCACTAAGAAATGGCTGAATAAGTAGTTTGGAGAAGAGAAATGTTATCTCCTGGTCCCTGTCTGGTACAGTACAAGATATACTTTGGAATGTAAGAACTTATAACCAACAGATTGGGTAAAGAAATCTCATATGTAAAAAGTAGCCTAGTAACTGCCTTGTAGTAGCTTTGTGATGGGGTTGTAAATTTGAGGAAAGGTGTTGCCCTGAAAAAAAGCAATGTATAAACTTCTTTGTCGACAAAAGTTGAGGACTTTCCTTCTTGCCAGAAGGAGTCACTCCGATGATTGCAATCATGAATAAATAATAGATAAATAATGCTGCTTCACAAAAAACATGCTTCAGTTTACCTATTTAACTCATGAGCATTTCTCACCCACATCAAATGAGGAACAAACAGATACATATAAAGCATATTAGAAAGAAGGGAAATGAAGAAAGAGATCTGTATGTCCACTTAGGGCGTTGTCCAAGTAGGCAGTTGAAGCAAAAAAGCTTGCAAGGTACAAAAGGAAGATGCCACAACACTTGCAGATAAGAAATGGACTGTAGGAGGCAAAAAAAGAGAGGGGAAACAGAAAGAAAGAGATATTTGCTCTCTTCACCAATACTCACCTGCATGAATAATAACAAGTTATACAGACCGGTAAAGGCACGTTTAAACAGCTAAACCTCCCGATGCTGACATCTGTAGCCTCTAAGTCTCACACATATTGGGAAGAAGATGGCTAGGAAGAAGGAACTTGATAACAATTCATAAATCAAATTCAAACTGACTCTAGTGCACACTTACATCATTCAGTGATCCAAAAAGAATATTCAAGTGATGTACAGTAGCTACTGAGAAGATAAATTAAGCTTTTCTGGTGAAAAGTCATGCTGCATATGCATATCTTCCTGACACTAGGCAGCAGAGGATGGGCACAAAAGGGCACAACCTCTGACACTGGTAGTTTCTGCACTAGCTGAGTTCCTATTCCTGTAGTGTAATGGTACACATGATACTCATGCACAGCAAACAAGTGCAGAAACAAAACATGGCACCATCAGGTAATTCTCCTTCAGAAGGCTCACGGTGCAGCAGCAGTGGCATCTGTAGTCTATTGAACTTGTAAGTGGGCAATTGGAAACAATCAATCTTGTTCAATATTTCTAGGAAAACAGCATATGCCTATTGTAGCCAAATCCAGTGTTTGTTAAAGGTAACAGAGAGTGGTACATGAGAGTGGAGTCTCCAGCATATTTTTTACTGATATGTAAGCCACTATTGGCTATTTCTGGCTGCAGTAGCTTCCAGTAGAGTAGCCTGACTTCCAGACCAGAATGTGGTGTTTCAAGACCCTCATTTCACCAAGAATTGTTCATCTCATTGAGACTAACATCCCCTGAGCCACCTTGCCAGAGGCATATTTTCCTGCCTCCCAAGCCCATCCAGAGACCTAGAGGGTAAGACTCTCCACCAACACAGCTGATGCACACAAACTGACCCAAAGTAGGCCAGTTCCCTCCTTTGGATTGCTCCCTTCTGGAAGGAGTTTCATCTTTAGGCACAACAGTAATACTAAAACCCTTACTGTTCAAAGATATAAGCTTTGTCAATGAGCTGTTCTTTAAAAAGCAACAAGTTGTAGTGTAGTCACTGCTAATTTGTAATTTGATGTAGTTCCTCTGGTATGGTTAAAGGTATATCAATAGGCAATCATCATCTCTGAAGTCCTTGCTGCAAAGTATATAAACAGCAAAGCAGTAAGTAAAAGACAAGTAGAATTGTTTTCATCAAGATTGAAGAATATCTTTTTAATCAGTCTTGTCAGATTTTTTTAAAAAAATATCTAGTCTGAGACAGGCAAATAAAATTTTGAAAGATAACTGAAATTGCTAAAGCTTGGCAACATTACACAAAACTGAAAGGAGGGCAAGAAACATCAGGCTGTCATAAAAACAGTCCAGTGCTGTTAGATCCATCTGTACATTGACCATAATAAACATTTGTTTTTATTTTGTATGCTTTCCATGAGTCTGACTCTCACTTAATTCAAATGCAGTTGCCTTTGCGCATGCTAGTGGCTTGTATGAGAATAGATTTATTGTCTGTTTATCTTTGCTCAATATTTAATATTTACGTCATCCTGTTCATGAGATTTTTCCAGCCGGCTGCAAACCAGATTCAGATAAGTGTGTGGCCACACAACTGTGGGATTCATGTGGGATGAGTCACTATTGCGCTGTATCTACAGGCTGCACCGGTTCGTGATGAGGAAATAACTCCTGAGCAGGTACTGTCTCCTTGTCATGCAGTTTGAAATATGGTGAGCCACTAATATGCTAGTCTGGGATATTATTTTGTTTCAGAGACATATCTTATATGATTAGCACTTAAGATAATTGTTCTTATTCTGCACGGACTACCATGTTCTTTCTATAGTGAACCGCAATAACACCAACAGCATTGAGGTTTTCATGGTGACTGAAATGATGATTTAAAAAGCCATTCATTCCCAATAGCTGAAAGAGAAGCATAGCAGCGGGGATGAAACTCTTTCTTCAGGCACAGCTATGAGCACGAGTAAGGCTTGCTGATTCTATGAAGTTATTCCAGGACCATGAGGATGCAAAACAACGAAGCTGGGATTGTTACCTGCTTACTGTCTCCCTCCTCCACATTTGCCTTCATATTGGAGGTGGTGTTCAGAGGCTACTGAATATCCAAAAACCAGCCACCATCCTAAATTCACTCCTGTGAGACTGGTGCATACACAGGAGCACCAGAGAGACACAGGGGACCTGCCTGGCTGCATATGTGCCTCTGTTCCACATCCAAACTACAGCTCAGGAGACTTGCTTGCCCTGCCAGGTGAGAAGCAAGGGGCTGTTCCTGTCCTTCAAGGATCCTGGACGCTGCTCTCTACTTGAGCAGCTCTTGCTACTGAGGAAAGGCAATCCACTGTGTTACAGCATATTTTAGCAGGGCTGTCACATATTTACAATCCCTCCCTACTCCATGCAGAAGTAGATTCTTGGTTTTGGATGGATGTGTTTTGCTTTAAGGTAAAAATATTATTTTCTTAGAATCTTTTCTGTGCATGTCAGGGAATTTGTTTATCTTGTGGTTCAGATTTATAGTCCTAATCCTAAGCATTACACTCTGAGAAAGTGCATAAACATCACATTACTCTTTATAAACAGTTATTTTTACTTGGCAAGGAAAAGAGATCTCACTGAAAAGGAAGAATATAAACCATGGGAAAATATGTAGATAGAGGTCAATCATCTAATCCCTTCTTTGAATTCCTCTTGTATAAATATGGACTAATTTCTGATTGCTTTCAGGGGACTTGTACCAGGTTTGCAGCAGTAGCAACAATTTTTTAGACTTAACTTCTTAGTTTTTACTATGAATTTTGATGTGTAACTGCTTTGCTATATTACAGACTCAAAGGACTTTTGAACGCTATTTATGAATGCTCTGAGGTCTCCCAAAAACAGAGCTTGACATATTTATCTCTGATGTTATAAATAGCAAGACTGAGAATAGTTTAATGATCCACATCAGCATTAAGCAGCAAGAAGATGCCTGTTTGATGCATCTGCACCAACAGCATGAAATCTTGTTACCTAAGTATTCCTTATTGCTCAACATCAGTTGACAATTCGACCTGCCTAATTACTAACTTATATTAATATCTTAAAATAGCCGCTTTACATTCATTTCAATAAACATATCATTAAATACCACCCTCCCCATGCTCGCAGCTTCCTCTAGGTCTATGGTTCATCCCTTTCCAACATGTATGGGTCCTGTAGTACAAGCTTGTATATTCAGAGATAAAGAAGGCCATGTGCTATGCTAGTGGGTTGGTGTTTAGTGGAAGAGAGAAGGGTGTCTCCAAAAGAGTCTAAATAGAGATATCCTGCTATGCCTACCAGTGGCTCTGGCTTTGGGCAGCCTCCTGCTACCACAGGCTGCTGGAGGTGCCTGATAGTTCCTGCACAGGTCCTGTCCCTGCCATGGGGAGTCACGGTCACCTGCCAGCAACACTCTACTTTCTCCCCTATGCTTTACAAAGTAGATGGTAGGTGTTTGCAGCTCTCAACTCTGAATGAATTTTGATAGGAGCTATAAGGCTGGGCCAGCCCCACAGATGAGTCTTTTCTTCTTTAGAGGCAAAGTCAAGGTGAGTTCCCAGAGACATGGATATCAGGTACAAAATTCATTTTAGTGTCACCAACTCCCCTTCTCTGCATTTTTTCTTTTAAAATATATTTAGTTGTTTTAAAAATATATAGGTGCCGCTACTCAGCTAGAAAGCAAACATGGCCTGCCTCAGGCACCTGTACTCAAATCGCTGCTCTCAGATTTGTCAGTTGAACTTCCCCTCTGCCAGCATATTCCAGGGCTCAGTACACAGTACAAGCACAATGCAGACAGACAAGATATGATGGTCACACAATCATCTGATAGATATATCATTTGCATTATCATGTATTGACTCTTCCTCTTAATTTTATTTTATCTTCCTGAGGGCTCCTAACCCTTCCAAATTCCTAAGCAGGCTTAAAAAGAAGCGGGTTGCGTCCTGGAGAAATGTCACATGCAAGAGGAAGACTCACATGCATTTTATTACAAGTCAGAAACAGCAGGAAAACACTCCCTGACCAGACTCAGAATCTGGTCATGAAGGGAGGCGAAGCAAAAGCCCAGACTTCACAGCTGGAGGTATCTTGCCTGCTTGCAGTGGAGCAGAGTTGCTCAGGGTAGAGGAAAGGTCCCCAGCCCCAGAGGGTCCTCCAGGACCTCAAATGGTAGCTGCCAGTTAGCTACTTTTGAAACAAATACTTCAAGTAGAGCTACATTTCCAGATTGTCCACTTGAGTTTTGACCAACGCGTCACTCAAAGGAGAGGCCTGGTGGGAGAGCAGTGTGCATGTAGGCATGGGTGTCTGTTAGCCAACAGATTTCTTTATAACTATGAGTTTTGTACAGAGTAAGACAAGAAGGATTTGCTGCCTAAAATTTTACCTTTCTATAAAATAAGTACAAGATGGCAATTATGAAGGACTAAACCCCCACTCATCAAAGAGAAATTACTGGCTCCAAGGCCCACAGCTGTGAATCGAAAAAGGGTGAATGTCCCTCTTGGAGGCTAACAGTGCCTCTCTCAGATGCTTAAGTCTCTTTGACATTTCCCAAACTCTGAGCAGTTGGACCTGACTCCTTTCCTAGAAATAGCCTCTTGAATTGCTCAAGTGCTTTCTTGCTCAGCCTCATGGTTGTTTCTGCACCTTTTTTTCAGCTGACAAATTTTCTTCCCACAGTAAGGTGAACCTTACATTGCAACCTCCCAGGCTCTTTGTGAATGCAGCCTCAGGAAAATAAAAGAATCTAGTTGTTTGCAAATTTTTGTGCTCTTAGTATTATGAAGCAACTAACCCACATCTTGCAGCAGAATTTGCAAGTATTAACCTCCTTTGTTACATATGTTCCTCAGGTACCCAGCACAACTGGGCTTTAGCTGATGGTCACTGTATTAATAGTCTTTTACGTTCAGCAATATCACTGTTTTAAAAGGCTATGTGATCCCTTGTGGAGAAAAAACCTGATGATCCTCATCCGTGACTACAGTACAGCCAATAATAGGTGTTTACTTTAAACACCTTTTTAGTAGCAATATCTTGCAAATAGCTGTTAACTGATTAGTATGTTAGATTAAACCTGTTTATTCAGTAGAGTAATCAGAACTAGGCTGGTAAATGCATAGCACGTCACACTGTACACAATACAGATTTTCAAGTAACACTAACATGCTGCTGTAACCCACCTATACTTATGTATATTACCATGTTTTAGAAGCTTACAGAAGACACACTACATGGCAGTTTTTGTTCTCCTCCTAAATAATCTTGGGCTGCACACAATGTAACTGCAATATTTAATAAAAAAATTAACTGTATTTCAAATGAGCTCAATTTACCTATAAATAAGAGCCATTAAACAAATATGAGTGTCACAACCATGATCCTGTTCTTAAGCGGTGACAAATTAAACAGTTTGAGCTACTACTCACATTCAGTTTCTCCTCACATAAAGAGACAAGAACAACATTCATTGCACCCAGCATCCTCCAGCAATGTGTCAGGGGTTACTGGCTGTGGATTAAGTGTCTGTCCTCTCAAAATTTGTGCCACCCAGAACTGTTATGATGGTGAAGGGGCTCAGCTCTTTTTTGAGATGGACTTTAAAAGGACGGAGTGCCACTCAATCAGCAGACTTCTACATAGTTTGAAGGAACAGAGGTAGGAAGGCAGGTTTTTAAATGTATGCTTCCTATTTCCATTTTATTGTATTTTAAACTTCATGAAGAGAGTGACCAAAAGGAAGGAAAAAATACATGAAATGATAGTTAGAGTGTGGGGGGAAAGAGTAGAACTGTCGTTAAAGATTAGCAGGAAGAATAAAAAAGTAAGCAAAATGCATCCCCTAGGATTCCATGTGTACTATACTCCTGAGAGCACCTCTGGGTGCACACTGTTTCTGGTGCCTGGAACTACTTCAAAATCCCTCTATACAACACAGGGTATTAGTGATAGCTGCCAGAGTTTTGTAAACTACAGATTATTTTCTATACTGAGCTTCCATTTAGCTTCTAATGGCATGTTGTGCTTATAATATCATTTATCTTGATATGGGAAAAAATATTTTTCTGTTGTGTTTTATCCAGAATAACCAAGGTCAGGAAAGTCCCAAAGCAACTCAGATATATTAGTACTAGCTGAATCACCATGTCAATATTTTTCAGACTTAAACAACCATGTTATACCATAACAATAAAGTTAGTGAACAGCACATGCTAGCATTCTTTATTTTTCTGTTAATTAAATAAAAACTAGGTCTTTCAACAATGAATATTGCTTGCAGAGTGCTTAAGTACTTCCTTTAAATGCTTTCATAAAAAAGAGAGACTTGCGAAAAGGACATGTTACTGCATACACAAGAGGACAGCAATATTTATATCCTCAGTTGCAGCTTAAACCAATGTTCAGAGAATGTTTCTCCCCACATTTGTGCCTTGGCTAAAACACCTATTAACTTAATAAACACACATAACAATGTTGAACTACTAGCACTGAAGTAAACTAGAGCACAACAGAAAAGATATTTTCTTGTACAGGTTAGTTAGGCTGTTCCATTACATTTTGGCAGGAAAAGAGCAGAAATGTTTTTTTCTCCTCTTTAGATCTTTTCCTTACGTGTCACTTTGAAGCTAGAATCTACAAGAATTTCACAGTAGGACTTGATTTGGTGGGGCAGCGCCATCTGCTTAAAGAACAAGGGCTCATGTAAACCGTTTGGTTTTGTCAGGTTGCACAGCAGGTTCAGTTATGGCTACCAGGACAGGACTGAAGGAAGAGCTGAATGTGGGCTCACAATCAATTTTGATGAAGAAGACTAGGACTGTTTAAACAGAAAAGTAAGAAAAAGGCTTCCCATCTACCCAATACACAAGACATGCCCAGTGCAGGCCTCTGGGAGCCACTGCTGTTCTGGTGTTTAGATGTCTCATTCTACAATTTATTTCATCAAATGAGACTTCCATTTCAAGGATATTCTAATAGTAAAAGTGTCATTCTATTGGAAACATAATTATAAAATAGTTACATCTTTCATACATAATCAAATGTGAATTTCCTATATATGCAAATAAATGAAGGTGTTTACAATTGCTCTTTTTTCCCCCTTCCTGCAGCTATCCCCATGCAGAAGAGAAAAATCCAGTTGTAAATGTACCTCAACATTCAGCAAAATAGTACCTGTGCTGCATATCTTCGTGGATTTGAGATCTAAGTAAAGATGCAACTGTGCTGTGAATCTGTAAATGGCTCTTGCATAAGGAGCGGCTGGTCAAATAGTATCCGTGTTTCCATGTATGTCCTCATGGTTTGCATTATTCTGGCCACAGTGATTGGAAATTTGACGGTTATCATCTCAATATCACATTTCAAGCAGCTCCACACACCTACCAATTTCCTGATACTTTCTATGGCTACAGTAGACTTTCTGTTGGGACTCCTCATCATGCCTTGCAGCATGGTGCGCTCTGTTGAGCATTGCTGGTATTTTGGGGAACTCTTCTGCAAGATCCACACAAGCACAGACATTATGCTGAGCACAGCTTCCATCTTCCATCTTTCCTTCATATCCATAGATCGTTACTATGCTGTGTGTGACCCTCTAAGATACAAATCAAAGATAAACACATTTGTTATCCTGGTCATGATATTTGTAAGTTGGATGGTCCCTGCTGCTTTTGCTTTTGGGATGATCTTCCTAGACCTAAATTTGAAAGGGGCAGAAGAGATTTATAATCATGTCCATTGTGAAGGAGGATGCTTTGTCATTTTTAGTGAAACTTCAGGTGTTGTGGCCTCCATAGTGTCTTTTTACATCCCTGGATTTGTTATGCTGTGCATCTATAGGAAAATATACTCTATAGCCAAGAGGCAAGCAAGATCCATTGATGCAATTAGCCAGAAAAAGATGGAATTTGAAACGAAGCACCACATATCATTTTGCAGAGAAAGGAAAGCTGCAAAGACATTAGGCATAATAATGGGAGTGTTCCTCATCTGTTGGAGTCCATTCTTCTTCTTTACAGCAACCAATCCATTTATGAATTATGTAATACCTCCTATTCTTATAGATGTTTTGGTTTGGTTTGGTTATTTAAATTCTACATTTAACCCAATTGTTTATGCATTTTCTTACATGTGGTTTCGCAAGGCATTAAAGATCATTCTATCTGGAAATGTTTTCCAACGAGACTCTTCCGGGACTCATCTGGATTTAGAGTAACATGCTTTAAATGGCTGGATAAATGGCTTTGAATTTTTGTCTGGAGGGTGGGCTACAAGATATAAGAGCTGAAAATGAAGGAAACACCTATTTGTTTGCTCATTTACCAAATTTGTTTCAAGCAGATAAACAACCATTGCACTTTAAGTCTTCTCTCATTCCAGACTGGGAATTGCATGTGGTGTTGCATTAACAGCTATTTACATGCAGTGCACAGGAAAGCAAGACTTAAGTTTAGAAGAACTTAGAGCAGTTTATATCCCTGCTCTTAGTCATCAAGAAATTATTGCACTACAACCGGTAATTTCTTGAACAAGGGGCACTCATATTACAATACTTCAGTTCATTTATTTTCCTTTAGAAAGAGCAGAAAAGCCTTTCCTTTTGAGTTTCTAGACACCTTTGAGTAATAATCCAAAGCTTTTAAATTTTGTCCATACCCTTCAGTATGCATAGAGTTCACACAGGTTCATAACCAGCCATACCACTATATTCCATGGAGGGAAGAAGAGACAGAGAAAAGCCCTGCTGTTCCCTTTGTTTCCATTCAAGTAGTACTTGTCACTTATGAGTTTATCACTTAAAGGCTTTCCTGCTTACTGAGATCAAAAGCATGTTTAACTAGATCACAGACAAGAAAAAAAAGAATTAAAAGCAAAAGCTAAAAGAAATATTGAACCTGAAAATACCAGAAAATTATGCTTGTCTAATGAATGTTTCAATGTCAAATATTTGCCAATATGCATTTTATGTAACTTTCTTTTTATCTTGGACACATTGTTATTTTGTCTGATGGCAGTACTCTGTTAGCTGATGAGAAAAGTATATGAGAATTGTAATTGACCTGAATAGAGGGTGAACAGGACAGGGTGGATGTGGAAGCAGCAAAAGTGGCAGGAAAAGGTCTATAGGAATGGCTTGGGGTGATGATGCCTGCGTGAGCAGTTTGTCAAGGTTACAACTGTGGGCCCAGATCGGGCCACAAAGGACAGATGAGATAGTAAAAAACTAGTACATGGTCACCAGTTGAAGAATGTCGTTTTTGTAATCTATGACCTGATTTTTATAGAGTTAACATAGCATAAAAGAGAAGGAAATAATACCTCTGACCTGATCCTGTGACATTTAGTTGGAACATGAAATACTAGTCCTGGTAATGGGCTGGAAAGTATTAATACCCGAGAAGAGACTATGGAGAGAAACTGATGACTCTATACTGAAATAAAAGATTTTCTCAGCAGTAAATTATGTCGTCCGTTCATGTTACTTGTAGAAATGTCCATTGTATGTGCATCTTTTCTTTCTTTTCTGTGCTTTGTAGAGCATTTCAGCAGAGCAAAATATCAGGACCTGAGATTGCGTCTTTCACTGTTTTATTGTCAGCTTGTAAGTTTGCACTCTCCAAAATGACATAAAAAGGAACAATTGAAAATACATCACATCAACACTTGTGCTGTTAAAGAGAATCCTTATTAGTGACAATATCATAGAATAATAGAATCATAGAATGGCTTGAATAGGAAAGGACCTTGAAGATCACCTAATTCCAATCCCCATGCCATGAACAGGGACATTTCACTAGACCAGGCTGCTCAAGGCCCCAACCATCCTAGCCTTGAACACTTCTAGGGATGAGGCATCCACAGCTTCCCTGGGAAAACTGTGCCAGTGCCTCACCACCCTTGTTGTCAAGGATTTCTTCCTTATATCTAGTCTAAATCTACCCCTCTCCAGTGTATACCCATTGGCCCTAGTCCTATCACTACAAGCCTTTGTAAACAGTCCCTCCACAGCTTTCTTGTAACCCCTTTAGGTACTGTAAATTTGCTATAAGGTCTCCTGTGACCCTTCTCTTCTCCAGGCTGAACGAGCCCAACTGTCTCAGTCTGTCCTCATACGGGAGGTGCTCCAGCCCTCTGATCATTTTACAACCCTCCTCTGGACCTTTTCCAATGGCTCCATATCCTTCTTACACTGAGAATTCCAAAACTGGACACAGTACTCCAGGTGGGGTCTCACAAGAGAGGAATAGAGGGGCAGAATCCCTTCCCTTTTACCTGCTGGAAACATTTGTTTTGATGCAGCCCAGGGTATGGTTGGCCTTCTGGGCTGCAAGCACACATTGCTGGCTCATGTCAAGCTTCTCATCAATCATCACCCTTAAGTCCTTTTCTGCAGGGCAGCGCTCAATCTCATCATCCCCCACCCTCTACTGAAACTGGGGGTTGCCCGAACTAGGGGCATTTGTTCCATGATCTTCCCAGGCATAGAGGTGAGTCTGATAGGTCAGGGTCATTTTTTTCTACCCTTTTTAAAAAAGGAGACAATGTTCCCCTTCTTCCAATCACTGTATGAGTACTTTAATACTTTGTTTCACAGAAATAAAGTAAGTTAAAATTAACAGAAACTATCTTTCTGATAAATTAATGAGTAATTCTTTTCTTCCTTCATTTCCAGGGTGGCTGGCCTGGTGTAGTTAATTTTCTCATGCTTAGCGTTACCTTCTGGAAAGAACTGTGTGGTCCACTGGACATCTTGACCTCTCTTGAAACAGCAGTATCACAAATGCTGCCAAGTGATACCTCCTTTCTTCTGGTGATGTTATAGGTTGAAGGAAAGTGATCTTTCCCTATGAGGAATATTGCTTATCTGAGGCTTTTGAAGTATGTTTAGTAAGCTCAGAATAAGTTAACACAGACCATTCAGGAAGTCAAAGGAGAAGTTGTTTCTCTCCTCTTGTCCACTGTCTGTCTCTGAAAATCAGGAAACATTACTGTGTTTCCAGAGAATTTCAGCCATACTGGAGTTCACAGCTGGTCAGTCTCTTCTCATAACTTGTTCTGGCATCTTTCTGGCATTATTTTCTGGTTGCAGGAACTGTTTCCAAATGAATATGATCCCAGCTTGACTGCAGAGCACACAGCATTGCTGCCTGTATGTAGACCTTAGTGCAAAGCTAATCTGCTTAAAACCATAAAAACAAGCACAGACCCCTGAAGGTTTATAGTCACATAATGTAAATTTAGACATCTGGAAATTAGGCACTAAGTCTGCTCTAGTCATTGGGACCTCTCTTCATACTCACTGTAGAAAAAATAGTCACCTTCACAAAGTATTTTATCACACTAGTTTATCCATTTTAGGTAAGATTAGTTGTTCCTGCAGATGTTCTTTCTCTTACTAGTAGGAGAGATATTCCAATCACTAGAATAGGTTTTTTCATTATTTTAGATATAACTTTTAGGTAGCTGAGGTGACAATTCCTCAGCATTAGTGATTTCTCAGTGTGAAGGGGATGTACAAAAGCGATATCTTAATGAGGCTGCAGGGACTCTATTTGAACCCAAGACTTTGATAAATGAGGAGAACATAAGAAAAATTCTTCACAGTTTTCTGGTCAGATTATGAGTTAGGTCTGGTGAAGCAGAATGTACCTTACTGCGATCTCACATAAATTAAGTGCAAATTCCTTACCAAAACATTTAATTAATGACTTCCTTAAACATTTCCCAAATGATTACATTTTTTAAAAAAAGAGAGTGGGTCACATCATATGCTTTAAATTCCTGAAAATTTGTGCAAAGCAATTAGTTCAACGGGATGAAAGGATATTTCACTAGTAAAACTATGTCTGTTCGTTTTGCCACCAGTGAGTCTAATTTGCAGTGTCACTATTCTCTCATGCTTTGTACAACCCTGGTATGTTCAAAACTTGTGGACCGCTGCCTGTCCCCTCTGCCTTAGTGCCTGTAGCTCCTGTTTTGATAGTCATAACATGGTGCTGCAGCCTGTTGGCTGCTACCTGCTGTAGCGTCATGCATGGTGGTCCCATCTGTGGCCAGATATTGTGGTCTGCCCCTCAGTCACCACATGCAGCAGAATAGAAGAGAAGGAGCACTTACTGTTCAGGCAGGACCCTCCTCACAAAGAAAGCCTCACTCCAAAATGGAGTATTTTAAACAGCTAGATTAAAAAAAAAACACATTATTGTTGTGAAAAATGGAACTCTCAAACTGTGTGAATATTGAAAACATATGGCTTCCCTTAAATCGTTAACTCATTTAGGCTGGGCACACCGTGCACTCTCTGTCCTCTACAAGGCATTAATATTCATTCAACAAGGAAGAAAATACTAGATATAGTCAAACATAAGATACCTAATGTTCTACAAAAGCTTTATAGTTCTGTAGTTTTTCTGATCAGCCTAGTTATCTAAAACATTACTACTAAACTACAGCATCTAAAGACATATTTCAGAAAAAGTCTATGCCTATGTATAGGCACTTTCTGACTAGTCTGCTTCCATTAGACGTAGTCTAAATTTTATAAACTTCTGTGATGAAATGACTGGCCAGGTAGATGAAGGGAAAGTAGCAGATATTGTCTAACTGGACTTCAGCAGGGCTTTTGACACTGTTTCCCGTAAGGTCTTCATAGAGAAGGTAATGAAGTATTGTCGGGATGAGCAGATAGTGAAGTGGATTGAAAACTAGCTGAACAGCTAGGCCCAGAGAGCCATGATCATTGGCACAAAGTTTAGTTGTAGGCCAGCAACTAGTGGTGTATCACAGGGGTTAATACTGCACCCAATCCTGTTCAACTACTTCACTAATGATCAGGATGATGAGGCAGACTGTAGCCTTCCAATCTCAACCATTCTATGATTCTGTGAAATTTAATTCCCATAATATTTACTGAGACTTTTATAATGACATATAATCTTGCATAACTAGATTTTTTTCAACTAAATTGGATTTCCTAGTTTGCACATTTTTTAATAAGACCTTTCCACATTCGTACCGTCATTTTAAATCCAAACAACTGCACGAGTAATGGAAAATGTTCCCATTTGATGACTATGCTATAGCCTTTATAAAACAAATTAATCTCCTAGGAGACTGGTTCCACATGTAACTTAGGCTTTGAGAACTACACAAGCCACTCCTAGATGTCTGGGCTTCTTATTTCCTGTAGGTATAAGAAAAGTCAATCTAACTTCAGTGCTGACCACTCAACGTACTGACTGAAAGGTATCTGTCAGTAAGAGAGATCACTGAAAACAGAATGCATCCTATGTTGTTTGGACTTTCTCAGTTACCAAGAGGAGAAAACAATTCTTTGAGAAAAATTGTTCTTGTCTTTTACTTTCTGTTGCTGTGATTACTCCTATATTGAAGTCAGCCCAGGGGAATAAGAGTGATTAGTAATAAGTAATGAAACAGGTCTGTTTCATCAATAATTAAGAAAAACGTGGAAATGATGAAGTACCACACAAAGGAAGTTCATAGGCTGTAATAAAATGAAGCTGCTTTGCCAGTTTCGTCTACAACAATTTTCTTCCCACTCTGCCCTTGCAGTACAGCAGTGCCTCATATGACTAATTCTCAAAGACAATTTCTAAGGTCCTTTCTTTATTCTTGCTTCAAAAGAGTTAAACGTTTTCTTTTATAAAGGTTTTCATTCCTCTACAATTGGTAGCAGTTTTTAGATATTTCATTTCTGAAAGGTGAGGAGTTAAACTGTTTTACCATCACAGTCCTCTGTCTCATGCTGAAGGGTGACCAATGGCGAGGTGTAAGGGACATTGATTTTTGAAAGTAATGCTTTTTGAAGTGTAGCCTCTATCCACAGTTTTATTTTTTAAATCTATTTTAATTGTGTCTGCACTGATTTCTGCATGGATTTAAGTTATAGTAAGACTTAATAGATCACTGTTGTGAAGTTTGATGTTCTAAACTGCCTTGGATATTTAAATTCATTCTGCAATCCACTAATATGTACTTTTTCTATCCATGACTTAAGAAAAAAAATGTAAATATATCTTAAAAGGCAAAATATTTAACCCAGTAAAACTTTAATCTGAAGATCAGTTAGTAATAGATTCTGCAACTGACAGTAGCTCCAGAAATGAAGAAGAAACAGTGGATTACTGGATATTCATACTTCTGTAAAAGCCTGAAATGTGCAATATAAATTTTATAAATCAATCCTGTAGAATTATCTAATCAAATATTTCTTTAATAAAACAAGACTCATTTTATATTATGGTTATTTACCAGTTGTGTTCACTTTTAATGCCTTGATAGTGTTTCAGAAGTTTAAGCCCTTCTAGAACTTCTTAATACATAAGGTATTTTTAAATTTCTGAACGTATTCATATACAGTCCATAAACTTGATATTTCACCTAATCTTGTATGCATGTGGCCAATCTTACTTGAGGTTCACCATTAATATTCTCCTAAACTGAGCACATCCCAGGCCAATATGGTGACAGTCTTTTGCGCCTGGGGTATCAGCAGATATATAGAGTCTGCTGTTATTTCCAAGCAAATAGAATTTTGAGTGTAATTTTGGCCTGAGGTTGGTCTTTTCTACTGAAAACAGCAGAACTGGGTTTTCAGCCTTCATCCTTTATTTGCTTGGAAGGAGTGCTGGAGAACAAGAGTACTGCTCATGCTCAGGTACGTGCTTGTCTTTAGTTTAGACATGAGGCTCCAGAAGTTATATAATTTTCTTGCCGACAGCCCACTTCATTTTCACCCCACCACACTTACTCAGTGAACTGTAGCCTCTAATTGAGGTCCTTGCTATGCTGAGCTCCCTCTGACATCACTAAGAGTCACTGCCAGAACTGATACTATTTACATGCTTAAAGTAAGGTGGGCTGAGCTATCATTACCACATGCAGCTACTGCAGTTTTTTTACTGTGAATTGTCTCTCTGATACATCTGGAGCAGGAAACAGAGCAGGGCTGGATGTGATAGGGACTTTAAAGACCTAGAATTTGAATAATACATTGTCCCATATAACCATTCAACACTCATACAGGGAAGACCCTGGATTAAACATAAGGGAGTGGGAGCGGTGGTCAGGGAGGGCAAGAAAACTGAGCAGCAGGTTGCTCACATCCAGCAGCCCAGTTCTAGAGAGCTACATCTCTTCAAGACAGCCTAGACTTTAGAACCCTGTGCTGTCTCCTTGGGTTTGTCTAGACTCCTCTTAATCTTGTTTTGCTCCCACAGTGCTTTCGTGGGGGCCAGCTCTCTGGAAGCTCTGGTGAAGCAGAGGGCAACTCTTGCACACGTTTCACATAACACCATACTGGCCCAGGTATCATCTGGGATGCCATCACAAGTTTTCTTCTCATTTCAGAGCTGATACATATGAAATACACAATGTCTGGGAGCGATACCAAGAGCCCACAGTGTTGTGGTGCTGGCAGTAACAGGGAAACTCCATTCCAGGTGATAAGGGATGCAGCAGAGACGGTGTTGCAGCCAGTTGTACCAGGTCATGTCTGCATGTGGCTCATTGTGGTTTTTTCAGAGGAACTTACATGCCATGAGATCTGTCACTGTGTTAAAACCAGTCCATGAGGGGGTTTTACTCAAGCCTAACAAAAGTTAAGTGACCCTGACATCCTTCCAGCAGTGAAACCACAAGCCAGATGATGGGCTACAAGATAACTATATCAGATTGGGTGGCAGCTACAGATCTTTGTAAAGTGTCTTCACAATGTTTGCAACCAGCAGCGTTTGTCACTGTACTCAACTCTTCTGTAGTGCACGTTTTAATGCCACCTGTTACACAAGGATATCTTAAGTTGATGTTAGATGTTTAATTAAGTCTCTAAATAAACATTTAAGCACTTTGGAAAATTCTTGTATGTATTAAATGTCTAGCTGGTGACACATGATGCAACTGGAGATATTTTAACTAATGATTAAATTACATAATTAACTTAAACCATTCAGAGTCAGCCCAATGCATTACTTCTCTTACAAAGACAATACTTCTTCCAGACTACAATAATTTTCAGGGAAGAATTTTGAGCTATCTGTGAGGCTTCAGTGTGTAATGTCCTTGAGTATGTTCAGTGTGTGCCCTTGAGTGTTAAGGGGGTATCTACTTACTTGTGTCTTGCAGCCTGCAGCTAGATTTTCTACAGCAGTTCGGGCCAAGGGGTATTGCAGATCTGTCAGATGGTGGAATTTGGTTCCTGAAAGACTTTGTGACATGCCATTCTTTTCCATCTGCTGTTAAACTTGACACTGGTGCTGAACTTGTTGCTGAACAAAGTGCTGCTTTGAACAAAACCTAGATCATCAGAGCAGCAGGGATTTATTTTGCGGGCCACACCTGCTGGTGCACAGGTGTGTCTGTGCTTTTTGCTGTAACATATTTATCATATTCAAATTCAGTGGGGCACAGCATTTATGTTCAGATGTGAGCACTGCAGATCTCTTCATTTCTTCCTCTCCACAAATATCATGGTAAGCATTTTTCTGCTATTTTTTTCTGAAACACATTCTTACTTATTAACCTATTTTTCCAATCTACACAATTTTAGCATGAATTCTGGTCTGTATCAAATCTAGACCATGTTCTTTCCTCAGGGCAGCAGCTAAGAACGGTTAAGACTTCTTCTGTCTTTTTCACTGTGAATGATTCCAGGAAGAGCTAACATTTCCCTCAGAGGATGTATTTCCAATCCTAAATTCAGGAAGGAGTTCAAGCTCCCACATCCCACGTGACACCTCAGTCTGATAGTACCCCTGTGGTCCTCTTACTCTCTGGGACATCCCGGTTAAACTACGCAAGGTAGCAAGACATGCTTAAGAACATTCCAGCCAAGTAATCCACACTCAGCATTCCTCTTGCAATACTCCTAACAGCAACAATCAGAACTGTCGTTGGAGATACTGATCTTTACTCAAACAATCACTATATTTTTATTCTTAAACGTTTGGTAATTCAGCAACTCACAGGTATCACCTGCAGTGCCTGTTTGTGGTCAGAATAGTTACATGCACTATTGTGGTTTGGGGTTTTTTTGATCTTTTCTGCCACAACTTAAGATGTGAGAAAGGATTTCCTACCCCCTTGTGGAGTCCACAGGCAAAGGCATCTTTAAAGAAAAAAGTCAACATCTATTATTAAAACGGGGATAAAAATACAAACCCCAAACTTAAATATCTGGGTTGCAAAACCACGAGCTGAGAACTTTTTGGGAAATAGATTGATTTATTTTTGCAAGCTCCATGCTTATTTTTATTCTTTAATACTGCAGAGTACTCAACATATGATTCACATGAAGTCACAGATACAACTATGGTTCTGAAGGCTGATGTCTTCTGGAGGTGAAGAAAGTGAGCAATAACACAAAACATCCAAATGACAATTCTCTAGTGACAGTGGAATTGCATTTCCAAACTAAGTTCTTCAGGATTTAAATTAAAAAATTGATTTACAGATATTAAATTTTCTATTCAAAATGGAAATATGCCAAAGATGTCAGAGAAGTTCAAGTAAATTAATGCTCAATAATCAGCATCCAATTTTAAGTTATAATTCTTTTTAATTAAAAAAAACCCACAACATTTTAATCAGTTTTAGAGAAAATTAAGTAAATTATAATAACCCTTCCAAGAAACTTCTGACAAAAAGACATATACAACTGTAACATATTAAAGTAATTTATTTATTCTTCCATTTAGGTAACCTAATCAAATCACCTTCCCATTGGATTGGTTGCATGTCACTCTCCAAAACTGCAATAACAAAGCATCCATGAAGCTTAACAGAGAAAACTGACATAGAAAAGGATGTGCATTTTCTGAAGAGATTGACAAGTCTCAGCTATATATGAACCAAGAACATTCCAGTTTTCTTGTAAGAAAGGAGTGTTTTCAGTTGTATTTCTAATTACACATTTCTATTTACATCAAAATTCAGGATGGAAAATCTAAAGCAGCCAAGGTTTTACTAAGCAAAAGGATAGCTAAACACAAAAAAGATCAATCTGATAGTGTTCTGGGGTGCAGACAGGAGCAAGATGCAAAGGCAGGGGTATGGCGCTTTCTGAGTTAAGAAAAGAGAGTTTAATAGGCGTGTGATTAACCCTGATAGGGAGCAGCCTTCTCTTGTTCCATGTCTGCCAGCAAAGGCTGTAGCTACAGCAGGCTGCAGGTGAGGCTTTCTGGAAGTGGAACAGCTGGCTTGTACCACCAGCCCATATCAGCATTTTTATACTGGGCAGCTAGGGATGTCTGAGCTCCATCCTGCTTTTGGGATCCTGCCCTCAAACACTTCAATTTCAGAGACCACCAATGTCAGAGTGATGGAAGATACTTCCGAAGACACAAAAGAATGTTCCAAATAAATCAGGAGAGGCAAGATTTGACCCAAAGAAGGTATAGTGTGCTCAAGAATATTTTTTTCCCAGAACTTTCCCCTACAGATATTGTTTTTTGGTGTCTAGGCAATTTTCTTAATCTGTTTTTCTTCCCCAGGACTTATTGCATTGCAGTACTTTGGTGAATGCATCATGCTGCCAAATCATTACTTCATCCAGCCTCTGGAGCTTGCAGCTGTAGTATTGTTTTGACTTTGTCGAGATTTTAGGGCCTAAAATTGCAAGGCGTGCACTTTGCCCCTATGCTATGCACGTTGGTGGAACCATCCTTACCCAAACCCACAAAGAAATACGTCTGTGACTGCTTCCATCCATCATCTTCAGTGATCTACTCTCCCATCAAGTTTCCATTCTGCTCCATGGTCTAAACTGTCTTTTCCTCAGTCTCACATTATGCCTCACAGCATAGTCAGCTCTATTAAATCATGCTGGTACCCTGGGGCTCTTTCCTGCAAAATCTACACATCTTGTGACACAGTTGTGTGTAGCACCTTTCCTTTTCAACCTATTTCTTTCTCTTGACTGTAATTATACAGTCATTATATCACGAAAATGATCATCCCTATGACAGAAGTAATTTTGTAGATAACTAGTCAATTTTATTCTTGTTCACATTTAGCATGATTTTTTCATGGTTAAATGCTGACATTATTGGAGAATACATGGTGCCTATTGCTGCAGCAGTTTCCATGTTTCTTTCATGCTTAACAAATGCTAAGGAGGCCTGGCTTCTCCCTTTTCTTTCTCTTTTCTGGGCACAGTGATGGTAGAGATGTAAGTCCACATATTTTCTATAGAAAGAAAACTATTCAGAAAAATTACTATTTATACCATTAATTTTTGTTTGAAAAAAATTTTGAAATTGTCATTGCATGTGTGATATTCAGACTCTTCCATTTTTTATGTACTCTATTGCCTTCCTGTAAAAACTTGGTTAATTAGTCACATTCCTTAAAAATTAATTAGCAACTCCTGAAATTACTTTCAGAAATCTTTGCAAATATTTATATGTGTTCTTTTATCTTTACAGTATTTGCCAAATACCAGAACAGGTAACACATGAGTAGACTTAAACTCAGCAAGACAATACAATACCCTAGGAAATGTTGAGGCCAGGTGCTAAGAAGTGACCCAGTACACTGATAACCCATACAGGCTGCATTATCCAGATTTTCTGCCATGCCCACAGAAACACAAGCTATGTAGTCACAGCAGTGAAGAGTCATTGTTTTCAAGCATGAACTCTCAAGGTTTAGTTGCATGAGGTAAATATTTAGATATCATTGTCTGAAAATAAGTACTCAAGTCATCTTGAACTGTTAGGTGAAGTTTCCAAATTAACAAGGGGAAAAGAATGGAAGCAAAACACATTTTTGAAGCTGAAAGCACTCCATTTTTTTTACCTACTCACAGGACTTCAGACACAGCCTTACAAGTGCTTGTAAGCCAAAATCAGCCTGCTTATCTAAATGTAATTTTTCATTCTGTATCTGAAAAGTATTTTAAATATGGGTTGATTTAAAATATGATGATCTAGCTTCTGAACAACTCCCTCTCTTTTCATGCGCTGTCTTACATGGTTTACAAAAATAAGTTATCATTAAAACAGAGGTCTGTGAAGATGGGTACACTTCCTCAGAGGAAGTAAAAGTTAGATTTTTAAGAAGTTATTAAAATGTCAAATATAACTTTAAAACAAATACAAAATCCATGTTTGTCAATGGTTTTCTGGGCAAAGCTTCAAATGTGTCTTCCTAATATTTACTGCACAGTGCCCCTTCCCCACAGTCAGGATGACAAAGTGATGGTTCCCACTTCGGGGAAGCAGGACATTACAGTGCATCTATCTTTTCCAATATTATTATGGGTAGAAAAGTGGTTTTTATTCCTTGTTGTGACACTTTAGCAGGAATCGGTATCTCATTCAGTCAAGTCAGACAGGGAAAAAATGTGTTTCTACAGGTTTTGAAAGTGTTGTTTGATGCCCAGCAAACAGCCTTGGATCAGAATTTCTCCTCTAGTCTTGCCGGCTCAAACCTGTGAAGCAAGGGAAAGATTGTCATTACAGTGGCCATCTCTGCTTCCTATGGCAGAAATTGAAGGAAGCAATCTGGGTCTGGGATCAGTAGTCTGACTGCTGGTCAGGGCTGTGCAAGTATCTCAAACCAGAAGAACACAGGCAGTAGGGAGGTCTGCTTTAACCTGCCCTGTGCTGTCCTGCTTCTTGCACGACCCAGAGTGGCCGGACCTGCCCAGGAGATTCAAGTTATCTCTGCCCACTTTGTGCCACTAAGAGTTTGCCCAGTCTAAAAAGGCAGCTTTGCGTGGGCCACATCCAGATGCTTAAAGGTCATTTGATGCTTTTCAAAAGCTGATCTACTCTTTGCTTTTATTTAAGTATTAACTCTACACATTTTCTTCTGCCAGTACTGTGCAGTGCATCACCTTACTTCTCCCTCTCCCTTCCCTTTTTAACAGCTTAAAATATCTCAATTTTCTAACTTTTCTTCTGAATTGTGAATTAAGAGGCCCTGTTAACATATTGCTTGTTTTGGTTAGATTATTCCCACTTGCGATGTGTTTTGCTCACTGCAAAGAGCACCAAAGGGAATTGGGAGCTCTGGGGAAAGGTTGTTTCAGTTGTTTCTGCAGTGTTCTGTTGCAGTCTTGGTTTTATCTTTAACACCTATCATTAATTAATTCTTCTTCAAAGAACTCTTGAACTAGAGTATGTCACATCCAACTTTTTTTCTGTGTGCATTTTGATTTTTTCTGTCATATCTTTTGCAATTCCTCTGTTGCATCACTGAGTTCACTAAAAACTGCACTTAAGGGCACAGGAAAAAGTTTGAAGAGAAAACATCATAAGAATGACGGTTTGGAAGATGATGATCTATCGGGTTTTTCCACTTCATTATGACATNAACTAGAGTATGTCACATCCAACTTTTTTTCTGTGTGCATTTTGATTTTTTCTGTCATATCTTTTGCAATTCCTCTGTTGCATCACTGAGTTCACTAAAAACTGCACTTAAGGGCACAGGAAAAAGTTTGAAGAGAAAACATCATGAGAATGACAGTTTGGAAGATGATGATTTTTCCGCTTCATTACGACACGTTAAAATTAAAATTTGACATAAATGGAAAAGAAAATGAGACAAGGTAAGGATAACAAGATGAAACTGAAAGAAAAACATTTTCTTTCAGCTTAAGACAATCCTAAACTAAAACAAATATACAAGTTGTTAATTTCAAATAAATTTATTAGTTCATTTCTAAATTTCCTGAACTAAAATAAACATTTTCTGTTGATTCTCTAATCCACAGTCTTCTTAGTTTTAATACTTTAATTGAGTAATTTGGACAAAGTTGCTACAGATGGGGACAACACCACTGAGTTGTTCTCTCTCCATCTTCACTTTTACATTTAACATGGATTAAGCTGCCACAATTAATTTACAGAGGTTCTGCACACAGAGGTGTGTCCTATATAAGCATTTGAATGGACAGAACACAGATTGTTGTAACCAA
>WAAB01009576.1:136470-205918 GCA_013389865.1 Piaya cayana | reverse complement strand
TGCTTGTTTTGGTTAGATTATTCCCACTTGCCATGTGTTTTGCTCACTGCAAAGAGCACCAAAGGGAATTGGGAGCTCTGGGGAAAGGTTGTTTCAGTTGTTTCTGCAGTGTTCTGTTGCAGTCTTGGTTTTATCTTTAACACCTATCATTAATTAATTCTTCTTCAAAGAACTCTTGAACTAGAGTATGTCACATCCAACTTTTTTTCTGTGTGCATTTTGATTTTTTCTGTCATATCTTTTGCAATTCCTCTGTTGCATCACTGAGTTCACTAAAAACTGCACTTAAGGGCACAGGAAAAAGTTTGAAGAGAAAACATCATAAGAATGACGGTTTGGAAGATGATGATCTATCGGGTTTTTCCACTTCATTATGACATGTTAAAATTAAAATTTGACATAAATGGAAAAGAAAATGAGACAAGGTAAGGATAACAAGATCAAACTGAAAGAAAAACATTTTCTTTCAGCTTAAGACAATCCTAAACTAAAACAAATATACAAGTTGTTAATTTCAAATAAATTTATTAGTTCATTTCTAAATTTCCTGAACTAAAATAAACATTTTCTGTTGATTCTCTAATCCACAGTCTTCTTAGTTTTAATACTTTAATTGAGTAATTTGGACAAAGTTGCTACAGATGGGGACAACACCACTGAGTTGTTCTCTCTCCATCTTCACTTTTACATTTAACATGGATTAAGCTGCCACAATTAATTTACAGAGGTTCTGCACACAGAGGTGTGTCCTATATAAGCATTTGAATGGACAGAACACAGATTGTTGTAACCAAAAGAAGCAAAACATAAAAGGAGAAGTTACATAACAATCAGATGCAGAATGTAGAGTAATTCTGTGTGAGTGTCATGCACAAAAACTTTCCATCGTTACAAAACTGAACGCCAAATGCTGCTATTTGTGTAAGAAAAATGAAGAAAATACACATACCACACTCTACGGAGACCCCAGTCTGCATGGAGGTGGGGTGTCCTGAACCCAGCAGAATTTTAATCTGAGCTAGGTGAGTATTTACTAACATTTCTGCCACTCTGCACTAATGATAAAACACTCATACACAATATGCTGTCTTTTTCAGAGGTGATCACTGCTCACTACTATGAGGGAGAGCAAAAGGACATGCTAGAGGTTATATAGCTGTACTACATGTGATGGAAGATTTGAAGTTTAGGTTTGCTAACTCAATGTAGGTCATTTTAGTAAGCCTATAGCCTTCTCATACCATTATATTCCATTTAGGGATCCCAGACTGACTCTTTAGGAAGCTGTGAGGAAAAAATTCACAGCAAAAGGGCACTGATGATGGTCCTTTCAGAAAATCTGTAATACTTTAAAACTGCTTTGTTCTATTTTAAGGAACTTGAACTCAGAAGTTATTTAGAGGAATTTAGATCTAAGAGGTTATGTGAAGCAGTTTCAATAAAAAGGATTTTGGTTATGCATGTCTTCGCTGCAGGAGATCAAATCATATCAGATAGTACATTTTTCTTTCTTTTCTTTGTGTGTGTTCTACTGCTGATTACTAGGTCACACAGNAAAAAAAAAAAAAAAAAAAAAAAAAAAAAAAAGCTGTCTGAGATTCTATCCAGAAATTTTGTGTGAAGAAATAAAAGTAAAGAAAAGGAACATATCAAGAATGATTGGTATTTTTCAGTTTATAACAGCTTTCTTATTTTTGAATCTAATATATGCTAAAAAGCTCTTCTTATCCAGAGTATAATGATCTATATTGTCACTATTTGAGCTTTCTCTTAATTGTGAACTGGTTTCTTTTCCCATGACCAAAACAGAAGAAAGGGAGAAAAATGCAAAGTGATTCCAACAAGTGTGCAGGAAGGGTGAGCTGAGACAGTTTTGTAATGTATTTTCCCTTGAGGGGTAAAGATAATCACAACAGCCAGACAGATAGGTAGGGAAAATATTTTGATGAGGATATGATTTTACTTGGATATTGAACAACAAAGTACTTGGAAGATAATGATATTGTATATAAAATACAGGAAGAATGAAAACTAATGAAAATATCAAGAGCACTAAGGACAAAACCCCTGTTGTTAACATCAAAAGCTATCCAAAAGCCTCTGACAATCCTAATATAAATGATCACTTATTAAAATGTAGAAACAGGAAAAGGAGAAAGAAGCTCTGAAGTTTCACGGCAATTCTTCAGATAAGCAGTGTTTCTGAGAACTATGCCTAGTTTGTATCTTTTTGCACAGGTATTTTTAATAGCATGGAAATGTCACCTCAAATTGTTGTTGAAGTAAAAGTGAAAAAAAAGAAGTTGTTGAAATAAATCTGAAAAAAGAAATATTTTTAAAATAAGAAATTTTATTAAGAATATCTTGCTCTTGTAGGTCTTTTTAAATCCCTGCAGTAATTACCACTACTCATGTCCTGAAATAAAAAAGAATGGTATGAAAACTGATGTTGACTTTAGCTCTTACTCATATTAAAAATTCAGTCTCAAAATTGCCTCAGCCTTATTCTAACAGTGTCTCTTTTAGTCATCAGCAGCCTTTGGCACAGCATGCCTCAAAAGTATCAAGAAGGAGGGGAGTTGAGCAGCAGGCAACTTCTTAACTGTAGAAATTCAAAGTAGGGAAGACAAAAGATGGTATTCATATTGAAGAGTTTGTAAAAATGTAATTGCAGAGTGGAGAATCATAGAATCATAGAATCATAGAATCACCAGGTTGGAAGAGACCCATCGGATCATCGAGTCCAACCATTCCAATCAAACACTAAACCATGTCCCTCAGGACCTCGTCTACTCGTGCCTTAAATGCCTCCAGGGAAGGTGAAACAACCACCTCCCTGGGCAGCCTGTTCCAATGCCCAATGACCCTTTCTGTAAAAAACTTCCTCCTAATCTCTAGCNCCTTCTTTGCTTGCTCTGAATCAACACATCATATTCTTCCCAGAGTACCATGAAAGTGGTTTTAAAAGATCCAAGACATTCAAGAGTTTACTTAACATTTAAGTCAGGCTGTGAAGTTTCATTCACAGGCATTCACGGCCCCTTATGATAATAAGAAAACAAAATCTCAGCCACTGGGAATTTCTTCTGTCACTTCTTCAAGTGCTCCTGCATTTAGAGGTGTTTATTCACACAAATGTTATTCCGTGTAGCAGAATGTTTAGTAAAGAAATAAACATACACATTTTGAAAATTGGATTTTATTTGAAGCTTATAAAAATGCCTGAATCTTACTAAGGAAAGGCACTTCAGACTTTAGTCCCTGTTCTTTTTAGCTTTGGGCTCTTGTGACATCTGAGATAATTCACTTTCTTCGACTTCATCGCAATGCTTTCTTTTCTTTTTCTTTAACTTTTTATGGTCACTTTGGTAACGACTGGAGTCACTGGTAGGCAATACGTGTTCCTGTTCTTCTTGCTTATGTTTTTTTCTTTTTCTTCTTCTTCTTGTTTTTATCATCACATACTCCATTCACAGCATCAACACTCTGCTCTCCATTTCCCATCCCAGTGTTATCTGTCTCATCTAGAGGCTGTTGTGTGACATCACCTCCCCCAGAGTCATTGCAGCTATTTTCCTGGTGGTCAAGCTCTGGAGTTTCACCTCCATTTGTACTGTCAGTGATGGCCTCAGATTTTTTGGGCTTCATGCTGTAAAGAAGAGACAGACAATCTATGAGAGCTGTACCATTGGAGTCTTCAGAGGCTGGCATGTGGTTGTTCTTACTTAACAGGAGACAAAAGTAGAGGATCTGAGCATCAGGAAAACATTCACAAACCCCAGGACTTTCCTAAGTGATATTTGTCCATATAATATCCACTTTCAACTGTCCACTTTTAAATTCACAAAACTATCCAGGAGGCCTCAATGATGTGAACGTCACTCTGCCCCAGAATAAGCTGTCATGAGCTGCATCTTCTGGCAGGAACACCCAAAGCAAGAAAATTCACAGGCAAATTCTCATATAAGTATTCAGAGATTCAATAGCAGCTAAACATATGATGAGGTACTGAGGGGCATGGCTTAGAGAATCGTGGGAATGGTTGGACTCAATGATCTGGTGGGTCTCTTCTAACCTGGTGATTCTATGATTCTATGATTAAAAGAACTTCTTAGAAAATGGAAATTTTTGCCAAACGTATAACAGTCTCTCTATGACCCTAACGTATATTAGTCACCTGTAGGGGCTCTCTTTCCATCTGATTTATATAATAACTCACACTTTCCACTCAGGCAGTACAGAGTACTTAGAAAAGGATTTCAGTGCATTACCATATAGCCCCAATTCTATAAAAAGATGTATTTTACTGTTAAGTATTCCTGATTTAAAAGTACATGGAAATACAGTTAAGAGAGATTTGCTGTTATGTTTTGTTGCTACTGGGAAGGACGGGAAAGGTGGAAGTAATTTCCAGCTATTGTACCAGTCATTTCAAAAGCCAAAATACAAATATAAAAATGTCATGTATTTAAGTGTTGTTTTCTTGCTGTTTAAAGTCATAATGTTCAGTTACCTAATTTACTAAAAAGACTACTGGAGTGATCCACTATAATCCACTAATATTGTATATTTTTTAAAGCTCAAATTAAAAATTAAACAACTTAAACCTAAACAGCAATTTCACAAGTAAAAAGTTGAGGCAATCTTTAGGGCATGTAACAATATTTTTGTTTGCCTTGTTGAATACTTATGTCATCAACATAATGGATACCCCTATAGCTAGAACACCATAAAATTCGCAACTTCCCTGAGGGGTTTTTCTTTAAAATTATACACTATTTGTTTTATAATAATCACTTCACAGGTTCTACTTAATAAAAAGAATCGTAACTAAATTGGAATTTAATTTCCAGGGAAGTTCAAAAGAACCAGTATACCATTGCACTACAGTCAGCTTTCAAATCCCTTAAGGAGGTTTGGTTTGTAAAGCCTGTTACTCAGCACTGTTTTTTCTTTTAAGATAGAACTTCTCTTTCTTGACTGTGTGCCCACACATCTCTGGATTTGCTGCATTTCCTGTGCTACTTGTGGTATTGATTGAAAGAAACACAAAGTATAATATAAAAAAAATGATGTTGAAAAAAATTGAACACTTTACTTCAGTAGAGATATAAATCACATAAATCAGTCTCAGTTTTTGCTGGCAATATGGAAACTGTCAGATGGTTTTAACAGAAGTATTTGATTAAAAGACATTTCTCTTTATTCTGTTTTTTTCAGGTTAGTCATTTGGCATTTCCAAAGGTGAATCCTTTCCTAGGCTTGTAGCAGAGCTAGAAGAGGCAGTGGGATCTAGGCAGGCTGGCATGAGCTCAGGCCAGAGCACTGGTGCTGAGGAGAGGATGCTCTTTACCTTGTGCTACAAGGTGGACGGCTCCTGCAACAGGACCATACACCCCTTTAGGGTCCAGATGGACATTCATCTGAGCTGTGCCTTAGGCACACAGATCACACTGCTTAGGAACCTGCTTTTTATCATTGTCATTGAAGATAATTTCTTAGTCATTGTGCATTGTAGATAATTTCTTAGTCTAGCTGATAGAGACCCCCACCCGAGGAGATGAAATACTGGACTTTATGGTCACCAATACAAACTAACTCATCAGTGACATTAGGATTAGGGGCAGCCTGGGCTGCAGTGATCATGCACTGGTGGAGTTCAATGTCCAGAGGGATGTGAGACAGGTGAGGAGTATAGTCAGGATACTAAATTTCAGGAAAGCAGACTTCCAGCTCTTCAAGGAGTTACTCAGTAGGATTCCCTGGGACATGGTCCTCAAAGACAATGGAGCGGAACAGAGCTGGAATATATTTAAGGATGCCTTCCATAAAGGTGCAAGAGTGCCTTTATTCCAGTGAGTAGAAAATATTGTAGGCTACAACATAGCATTTCTCATGAGTATTCCTCAACATCCACTTAGCTAGTATTTCTTCTCTTATTTTCTGTTTTCCTTAAAACAGATGGCTAGGGCAGGTCCCAGGTTTAAATAGACGTACCGTTCTATGACTCATCTTCCACAATGTTTGTCACAGCACACATGACTTACTAAAGTCTTGTGTTTGTCATGTGATGCTCACAAGTGTTTGAATATTGGCTGTGATCAGCTCCAAAAAGGACTCTGTCCATACTATTCCTTGGGAATCCCGAAATAGTTGTTCCCGGCTTTTGAAGAGACTTTCTTCCCAGGTGATTGCCTTATTTTTACACAAAGCAGGTCACGCTGATTTACAAAGTCATTTAGGATGTATGTCAGGCTTTTAAATACTTAAAGGCATAAGGATGCAACTACAGGTGACATCAAATATCTACCTAAGCTAGTGGCCAAGAGCAGATGGCAGAGCAAGGTTATATCAATATTTTTTATGTTATTTTTCCAGCCCATAGGGATATGCCCCTGAGCTAAAGTCTACATATGGGAGATATAATCCTAAATTCCTCACTAGTGTCCACTGTAACACTGTGGGAATCTTCATCTGTTTGATCATGTGTGCAAGGTGGCTTCTCAATACCTCTGAATATCCTTCTTGCCTTGTTCGGTATCTTTTCTACTCCTGCTGCATAAAGTGAGTAAAAGAATTAGGAAGAGGGAGGACAGGAACTGCACTGAGTACTCCAACTCCAAATATCAATAGGTATTATCATGTTTTATGTTTTGATCTTTGAATTTCTTTTCCCTGACAATCCTAAGATTACACACACACTTTTGTTTCCAGAGCAATGAGCAAGTCTGATTACATAATGCATGCTTACACCCTTGAGCTGAGCAAAAAATGTCAGCATAGGTTCTCAGTTTTATTCCCCTATATTTATGTGCTTTCATATGGAAAATTCTAAAACTGTAGATGCTGATAAGTTGAGAACTTTGTTTAGCAGCAAGCTGCATGGTAAATTCTTGTAGTATTGGTAAAGAAGTTATTTTCTACCTCACTGTTATGAACGTTATATCAGAAAAAAAATTAATTTGTAGCAAGTTGTAGTAACTTTTCTATTTAAAAAACCCAAACAGCTAAATAACAGCTCTAATAATTTTGTCTTCCTCTGTTAATGGTCTGTAAAACTATTTTTAGGTTTGAAGGATGCTGAAATTTTTAGTGCCTTCTAAAAAAAGTTGTTTCATCCTATAGTCAGCTGCATATTTTCTGAGTGACGAACTCTAAAAGAACAGCTACAGAAAGCATGGAACTAATAGCAAGAAATCAGCAGATGCCCTATAACCTGTTGAAAAGAGTAGCCAATTTTTCATTAAATGTGGTAGGCATATGAATCAGTCCCTATGTGTGTAGGAACAAAAGAAAGGAATTGCACAACAGATATTCTGTAGGAAAACAGTACAGTAGAGTGATTGTTGTAGCAGCTGTGTATTGCAGTGCAGGAAATAAACCGTTAAAATAATTTTCTCTCTTTTTTGTCTTATCATTATGGTTTTTGCATGGCAAGAATAGTTTCTTCTATGAGCACAAATGAGCTACAGCTTTGGGATGTTCTAATCTGTTCTGCCACCTGTTCATCTCAAACCCTGTTTGGTTTCATCCATAATCTTAGGACCCCAGTCAGAAAAAATATTAAAAGCTAAACCATGTGTCTGAAGGAAGGAGAAGAGAAAGAGGGCTTATACCTTATTTTCAGGGATGTCTTAAATAGAGAGTGACCATAAAATGTTGGTATTTTTAAACTGAGACATTTATGAAGCCTTATGCCTGTAGTTTGTTATATTAGTCTTTATTGTTTCTTAGGACAGAAGCCAAATCTGCTCCTACTGATCCTCTGTCTACTCATGCTGTAGCAGAGGGTAAAACCCTGACACCTACTGCATACAGCTGTAGACTTTCTATAATAAAGGTACCAAACCAAGGGACTCAGGCTAAACAGTGAAAGGCAGAATCAGACTCTTTAAAAAGTGCAGGTGCTGAATAACTATAGACGCATATAGGAAAAGTGTGGCACGTCTTGAAAAATCTAGACTGCTGGACAAGTTTCAAGATTAAGACTCTTAAATTTAATGTGTATATAATTATGGTAAATATCATAGTACTGATTATAGCTACAGCCAGAATGGCTGTTTAAACTCAGGCTGCAGTCAGTGGGTATTTAGAATATGAATCATTTGCCCAGTGCCACCTAAGGTGCCCTAGGGAACCTGAGATGCCTACATGGGTCTAACACCCAGCAGCAATGAAGCAGTAGCTGAGAACCAAGTGAGACACATTTGGATACTTAAAATGGCACTAGATACCCATCTGTGGGGTATTGATCTTAAGCAAGTTTAGACAGTTAGCTGTGTAGAATTCTGCAAGACTTAAACTGAGTCATGCTCTAGGGGCATCTTCACATCTTTCTTTGACATCTTTTGCTGTCAACGCAACTGCAGCCAAAACAATAGTGATAGGGAATTTCCACTGAATTTTTAGTAGATTTTTTAGATATCTTCTACCAGCCCTCAACAGATTACAGAGGATATCTGTCATGAATGTATTCAATTTACCACTTATTTTTTAAGTGTCATTGCATAATCTATTTTTACAGTTTTCTTAACTTCTGTGGAAGCAGATAAGCCTTATTTCCTTGATGGGTTACCGCTGTCTATGCCACAGTATAAGGACTATGCCACAACACTGAGTGATTGTTTCTTGATTTCCATTTTGGAGTGATGGAGAGAGGGAAAAGCAGAATCCAGACTACTGATGTATACAGTGACAGTGGCAGAGCAAAAAGGTGAGAAGGAAAAGCAGCTAAAACTCTAGGAGAAGCCATGTTTGCTTTCCTGATTTTCTAACACAGCATTTTTGCAACTGTCATTAAGTGGTGTTTTCCTCATTTTTGTAACTCCCTCACTCTCTCCTTGCTTTGATTGGCTTACATAGCCAAATTCCATCAGGATCACAACGCTGTTTTTTTCTCCCTATGGATTCAAATGGGAGTAATTATGAATTGTATAATGAGGAGGAGGAGCAGCTGTAAAATTATGAAGACTGATTGCTCTACAACAACCTCTGTTTCAAAATGACAGCCTGTTGGATCCTATCAGAGCTAGCTGACACCCTCTAAGTCCATAAATTTTATTCCTTTTAATATATTTCCTTCTGTAAATTTTTATTTCTTTATCTGAACAAAATATTGTCATTTAATTTTATGCCCTTTATAATTCTTCATCATTTTAAAATGATGTGGCTGAAGTTAGAAAGATTATGTATATGCAGGTTCTTATTAAAGGAAGACTGGACTTTGAAATAATAACTATAACATCACGTTATTTCACTAGTGCAGATTTAATTATATTATGGTATTTGAAGATTAAAACAAAAGCCACAGAGTGATTTGAAAATAGATTGCTAGTAAATGTCTTTTTAATTTTTTCAGGAAACATCATTGTTAGGAACAGAATTTTCCTCTGTTTATTTAAAATACATGCTGTCATTTTAGTTAGTGCTGCTGGAGGGCAAGCATCAACCTAAATAACATGCAAATGATTGACACAGTTTTTTTCAACAAATAGGTTTTACAGGCCATTCTGCAATATAAGTAACTCACAAGCTTGTTCACTGTCTTCCATCATAATTTTTTACAGCATTGAGCATAATAGAAACCTAATCTTATTTCAGGTTATGGAGAGGATATTTTAATTAAATTAACAAATGGAGATGAAGACATTAATAACAGGAATTCTGCCAGCTAGTGGAATACATTAGTAACAGCCACCTGGCAAGTTCTGCCAGGCCATTTACTATCAGTATCAAATACTGGAAGCATTGCTTTTCCTGTTTAAATTAAGAAGCATGCAAGTGAAACTCAATAGAAGAGGATGAAGTTTACCCATAGGGTAAATGACACACCACTCATACATTGGAACGAGGAATTGTCAGGAATACGATGCCAGGGTTGGGCTGCTTCCCCTTCATCTCATTATGTATGATGCAAGCATGGGAAGCTGCACAGGAATGACTGGCTCGTTCCTGTGTCACAGGTGGCCCTGATGCTTGTGCCACTCACCCTGTTGGGCCCACGTGCCTGTTGTTTTGGCGTCAAGGCAGGAGCTGGAGTTGGGAGGCAGAAACAGAGCGTCAGAGAGGTGGGGCAGATTTGGATACTAGGCTAGGAGAAAGGCGTGCCCTTTCAAAATCATGCTATACAGGTCTGGGTTTAATTTCCAGTTCTTTCAAACATCAGATGCCATACTGAGTATGGATCCTCAAACAGCATGTGTTTGAAGTGACATCCCTTTTAGCTCAGTTTTACTTACATAACAGGAATCTAAATTGCATATATTCTGATCTTTGATTAGTGAATATTCAGAGCATCCTCCATGGGACACTGTACTGTACTCTTGTTTTATCCAAAATAGTAAAATGGAGCACCTTCTCCCAGCCAACAGCTTTTCTATAGGAGTCAACAAAAATCTTTTGAGGACATACTGTGCTCTTAGTAGTACCTGATCGATAAACAGGACTTTCTGACCAGTCTCTTAACTATGTTCTCATAATTATTTTCTACGATGACGTTAAAGAGACCATTTAGCTATTCTCCTAGCACAGACAATACTTTGTTTTATGACTCTGATTTTCCTCCCAGGCTGCAATATCTTTGCTGCAATGAGTCACTGTAAAGCATCATAGCACAAATATTGTTAGTTATCGAATAACTAAAAGCTGATGAGAAGTGAGCTAACATCAAATGAGCATCTGCATACCGTTCATAAAACATTTAGCATTACTAGGAAAGTGTTTGGATACCTCTTTTCCATAGCATAAGAATGAATGTTAATCAGTGATGAGCGTATGTTACCTGAAAGCTAACAAAAAAATTAACAAAGCAATGATCTCCAGGATAAAGAGTTCTCATTGACAAATGGGCGTTTCTTATTATTTTTAATTAGAAGTACATATTTGAAAGATGCACTGTCTTCTGGAGAAGAGCTGACTGAGCTCAGCTGAAACTTTATAAAGCAAGAATCACCAGGCTCAGTCAACAGAGTTTATATGACACTTGGAGATAAAAAACAAGGTGAGGCCATAATGTGCATATACTTTCATTAGTGCAACATTTAGTGGGATCATCTTGAATCAGCTTCAGTGTGTCAACAGCATGGGGGAAAACACATGCAGCATTAAAATTATTGCTAATAAAATAGCTTACTAAAACTAGACTGAAGATATATACAGTGTTCCTGCAGCAAATAAGCATATCAGAATGTTTCTTCCTTAGCAATTTTAATTTATGAAAGCAAGGAAAGGACACTTCTGAGCATTAATTAACATGAGAACTATATGTAGGCATACAAGGTTCAGAGGCTATGCTGTCTTTCCTTTTGGCAAGCTTTGTGACACACCAAAACCCACCTATGTAAAGGGGAGCCTGTGTGTTTAAGGCCTTTAACTGTTTTGTATGTTGGCAGCTTATTGGACTACTATCAGTATTAGTTGATTCAGATGTTATTAAGGTTTCCACTGCTCTAGTTATTTCTAAATCTTAACCGTGACTTGACATCTATGACTTAGCAGAAATAAACTTGCACTTCTCAACTTCTGCAGTTCTTCCCTAGCTTTGCGGAGGAGACAGGATTCACAACAATAAGGTGCTGCATGCTCTGTTGTATTTAATGCAGACAGGGTTATCCTGCAGATGAAGCAGCCCAGCCTCACATCTCTGGGGAGCAGCTAGTCTTATAATTTTCCCTTTGAAGAACAGGGGAGGATGCAGAAGCACCCCAGCTGCTATGCAGGCAGCCTTGAGGCTCACCTGTTCCTTCCTGTCTGATGACCCTTTCAGTGAATTTTTTTTTTCCTTATGTCCAATCTGAACTTCTCCTGTCGCAGCTTGAGGCCATTCCCCCTTGTGCTGTCCCGACACTTGGGAGAAGAGGCCAGCTCCCTTCTTTCTACAACCTCTTTCCGGGTAGTTTAAGAGAGTGATAAGGTCTCCCCTCAACCTTCTCCAGGATAAACAGCCCCAGCTCTCTCATAAGGCCTGTTCTCCAGCCCCTTCACCAGCTTCGTTGCTCTTCTCTGGACTCACTCCAGAGCGTCAACATCCTTCTTGTGCTGAGGGGCCCAGAACTGCACACAGGATTCAAGGAGCGGCCTCACCAGTGCCGAGTACAGAGGGAGAATAACCTCCCTGGACCTGCCGGTCGCACCGTTTCTGATACAACCCGAGAGGCCCCGCCGGTGGGCGCAGATCAGACGCCGCGCGGAACCGCCACCAGCCACCAGGCTCCGCCCGGCAGGCGCCACCCGCCTCCATCGTCACCGCGGGGCGGGGCGAGGCGGGACCGGTGTCCGCGCCCGGGGAGAGGCGCTGCCAGGGCCGGGTGAGCGCTGCGGGACGTGGTGGGAGGAGGAGCGGGGTCTGCGGGGGGGGCCGCGGGTGCAACCGGCTGTGCGGCCGCCACCGGCGCTTTTCCCCCTTCCCGAGACGTCTCCCCCCGGCACCGCCGCTTCGACGCGCCGAGCTGAGGCTCGGGCCCCGCAGCCGGGGGAGGCTCGAAGGGCAGGGCTCGGCGGCTCTTGGAGGTTCGAGGTGAGCAAAAGGTGTCAGCGGGAGCGAAGGAGGTTATAGAAATCACCCGTGTAAATGGCGAGCCCGGGGCTGGCGCGCTCAGGCTCCAGGCTGGACGATATCGCTGCTTTCCTGGTGAACAAACCCGTCGCTGCGTCAGGAGTGGGCGCTTCTTGGAACTGTACGAGGAGGTTTCTGTAGAATCGTAGAACTGATTGGATTGAAAGGGGCCTTAAACATCATCCAGTTCCAACCCCTTGCCATGAGCAGGGTCATCCCACTAGATGAGGCAGCTCAAGGCCCCATCCAGCCTGGCCTGGAACACCTCCAGGGATGGGGCAGCCACAGCTTCCCTGGGCAGCCTGTGCCAGTGCCTCACCACCCTCATAATGAAGAAATTCTTCCTTGTATCAAGGCTAAATCTGCCCCTCTCCAGTGTATATCCGATCCCCCTCATCCTATCACCACAAGCCTTTATCAATAGTAGCTGCTCAGCTTTCTTGTAGCCCCTTTTGGGTACTGGAAGGTCACTATAAGGTCTCCTCAGAGCCTTCTCCAGGCTGAACAACCCCAACTCTCTCAGCCTGTCCTCGTATGACAGGTGCTCCAGCCCTCTCATCATTTTACAGCCCTCTGGACCGGTTCCAACAGTTCCATATCCTTCTTGCATTGAGGATTCCAGAACTGGACACAATGTTCTAGATGAGGTAGAAGGTTTCACTCTGCTTTGCATGGAAAACAAGGCTCTGCATCGTAGTTGAAGCACAGGAATAAACTCCTGGGATGCTTATTGCCTGAAGTGATGTGCTTATGTGTTGTGACCTACTCTGCTGATGAACAAGCCATGCAAAATCAGGGAGCCGTGCCAACAGGGCAAGTGGAACCCTCCCGTTGGTCACTGTCCAGCCATGTGCTTTGCCAACAGTGCAGCCCTTCTGCTTGGAGTTTGGGGTTTTCTACAACTACTGTTAACAGAAAAGAAGGGAAAGAGGAGGAAGACAAAGTTGGAATCTGTTAAAATTGGAAGAGTGATACTAGCTGGTGGCATTACAGACTGGATTTTTTTTCCCTTCATGAAGTCACGTCTTGTAGTCTTGTATCAGAATATTATAATAAATAGCACTTTTCTTGCTGGCTTATATCGAAGTGAAACTCTTTAGGGGGGAGTGTGAGAAGGAAAAAGGGAACACGGGCTGTATGGAGTCTCTAGCATCATGGTAGGCCTCAGAGAAACTCAACATCAGCACAGCCAAATTTTGAGCTAGGATAACTTCTCCCTCGGTGCACTTGATCTGAGCATTTGGTTCAAAATGAACAAGCTGCTGTTAGGGAGATTTGTGTGAGAATGTGTAGCACAGTAGATGTCCTGTGGCCCTGCTCCATCTTTGTTTTCCCATAAGGCATTTATCTACCATCCACACAAGTAACTTGCCACTTTGGATCAGTCATCTCGTGCTCTCACTCCCTCCCCTCCCAAGTAGTTCCAGTAGCCAATGTTCATTTTCCTATTCCTGCTTCATTGTCAGGCGCTCCTAGGAAACACAATTCCCTTACTTAAGGCATTTTTCCAATAACTAGTTTGTTCTGTTAGGCTTATAAAAGCTATAGGTTTCATTCATCTAGTTCATTATGAATATCAACGTGGATGACTCAGACAATGATAAGCACATTCTGGTTTTAGTTATATATGCTGAGTGTTGGTGATTCAGTAGGCCTGACAGTGTTTCAAGCTTCTGTAATTTATGTTTTCCACACTGGGCTTTAAATACATCTTTGTTGGACAGAATCTTTTCTAGGGAAAATGACTGAAACACTGACCAGTGGCACAATCTAATTTTTTTTCTTTCTAGAAAAAAATACTTATAGCCATTGCACAATGTAAGCTTAGTTTTGATATGTTTTAGCATGGCTTGTGTGGCATGTTTGAGGGAATTGGGCAGAATGGAATGGAAAATTACCTTTTGACATCTTTTATGTTAGTTTTGCTATTTTAGAGCAAAGGAAGTTTTAAATAAATTTGCTTGCTTTTTTTTCCCTCTCCTGTATGGATTTAAGTTTGAATTCTACCTGAAACTAGATAAGAAAAGAAAATCTGGAAACTTTGTTCTTTTAAGAAGGCAGGAAGGAATTAATTTTACTGCTATTTTGTTTGCATCTTTATTATATTCCATGGTTGGTTTTATACTATGGAAGCCCCCAGCCTGCCTTTATGGACCATGGTCCCAGCATGCTAGGAGCTGTGAAAGCACAGTGGAAAAATATCATCCCTGTCTCTAAATGTTTTAGCCCAAGGGGGAAAAATACATAAATCCAGAAAAATCTTAACCTTCCTCATCGCTCTAGATAAAGTATTGGCAGACTTAATGTTCACCTGTGTATTACTAAGTTAGTTGCTGTCAGTCTGTTATAAGAATCCCTCAGGTGCTGTAGCAGGGAGCACTTATGTAGCAGCATACAGCCTGCCCTTTATTCCAAGAGGTTTTGGGGTTTTTTTAAGATTAAATTTGCCTGCTGCAAAGTTACTGGTAAAGTCAGCAGCAGACACTGTCTGAAGTTGTTAATGTATTTTGGGCTGCCTTACGTAGGTGCCAGAGTCACTCTGTAGATGCACCTTGTCTCCTGTCAGTATTTGGGTGGCAAAACTTACAGCAGTGAAATAGATTGACCAATGTTATATTGCAGAAATCTTACTGATTGTGGCTGTTGCCATGATACAAATTTTCTGTAGCTAACATTGTAACTGCGTGCAGTTACTTTTTTTCCCAAGTGTTTCAGTAGTTCCTCAGTTTTTGCATTGAGGATCAACCTGCTTGAAGAGTTTTGCACTTTGTTTTGGCAGTAGTTTACAAAGGAAGTCACATTTAAGAGTTCTTTGGGAGAAGCTTTGTTTCTGTGACCTTTATTTAGAAAAAAAAATAAATCACGACAAAGCCCCATGACTTGTCTCTGGATATTTAAAGACATAAAATCCTAATTTTGATGAGATTTAAAATTTTAAGCATTTCTATGGAATGCAGCATGTACTTTTTGCTTTCTGAAAGTTAAAGATCCATATAGGATCTACATCCTAATACTAAAACATCATTTAAACAGTAAAGTTATTGCTTAAGGGTTTCTTATCATAAAGTTATATGGGCTTTATAAGAGAAGGAAAACTCTGAGAATATTCAAATGTGAAAATATAGAGTAGTTTTGTTGCTTATTAACTGCAGCTGACCGGAGCCTGCAAGATAGTTAGGTGACTGCTGCTGAGATCTAACAAGTACTGTGCTTGTCATGTCACATTGTTTTGTCCTGATCGAACTTTAAAGAATGGCACTGGTAAGCTGCTGGGTTGTGGAGTTCCTGCTTTCTTGTCTCTGTGTTCAGCAGTCATATGCCTGAAAATAACCAAGAGAAGAGTAAATTTCTTCCATGCTTGACAATCACCTTGTTAGGAAATGAGTTGATGCTAAGGTTCTTTTTTTGCTTGGGTACGGAGTGTGATGCAGGAATCAGTTAATGCAGAAATTAGGAAAAATAGAGATCTTTTGAATTCTTTAAGCTTCATGTATGTGCAGAGAGGTCTTGATTCAGTGAGTGTTGATGAAATATTCTTGTTCTTAATGTCATTTCTGCTGTTAGACTTAGTTCTTTGGACTTTATTCAGTAGCTTGACAAGATGAGTTGCCATTGGGTATACTCACATGCAATGACAGATGCTGAGTGGAAGATAACAGGTATGATCGGAAACACACTGAAAATTTTAGAGGAACTGAAGACTACCACAGATGCAGCTATGTTCCAGTTTGAATGCAAAGTGTATGTCCCTCAACTGCAGCTGATATTAACTTCCCATTTCAAAAGTTATGCAGTCAGTAATCTCAAAATATACCACAACAGAGTGGTTAAATGCTGTGGAACTGAAAAGAGATGATTTCTATGGAAATATTCAGAGTCTTGATGAGTGCTTCTATCTACTTGGTATGGAAGGAAACACTTTGTGCATGCTTCTGTTTTGTTTCCTGGTGGTTGAAACCCTGACCTTGTCTCAAAGCCATCAGCAAAACTCTGTCTGACTTCCCAAAGTCTCAGCTGTTTGGGTTTTCAGAGGCGTTTGAGTAACTGGGTGCTAACAAGCAAAGAGTGTGTTAGTAGAAGTAGGATTTTTGTTTGGTTCAGATCCCCCTGTTGCTGTTTGAACTAGAATGAGGAAGAAGTTCACACTTCCCATTTAAAAAATAATAGTAAACAAATACAAAATTTTCCTTCCCTTTAGGCACTTCAGTTTGGTTTTTTCTTGTCTTGGGGAGTTTGTGGTGAAGATAGGGTAGTGATGAGAGCTAATGGCTGGCCTCATACCTCTTGTTTTTTTCTGTTCCCCACACCAGTATCTTACCCTGTCACCAACCTGTATGATCAACATGCTCCAGAACAGCACTGCTGGTGGAAGAATTTATATGGAGCAAAATAGCTGTGAATTTACACTGCTATCTGACAAATTTACTGCAAATTTCAATTTAAATATGTGTGTTGATAGAAAGGGCTGTATCAACAATTAGAGATCTATATGTGGAGGTAGAAGAGTAAACTATATTTTGTGGGCTTTGCAGTTTATCATCTGAACATCCTCTCATTATGTGTTATGCTTGGTGGCCCAACTACATAGCTAGAAATTTTAAAAGCTCAAAGTCTTGTGTATTGTACAGTTTGTTCATGTGTCAGTATAGAGCAGTGTAACTTGTTTAAAGATAGTTGTAAAAATTTTTGAGACAAAAAACCAAAGTCAGTCATTACTTTGGTCAAAACTCGGATGAAATATTCTGTCTATATCTCAATTGCAATGCTGTTACAGAGAACAGTGTTACAGGTGGCTGTCTGGTGAATAAAACATAAAAGGAGAGAAAAACATCATGAAAGACTGTTTCAGTTGATTCTGTAGCCTTTCTGCACAAGGTAGTTTGGTCTGTTGCTGTCTTTTTCTTCAAGCAGATGCATTTTAGTGGTTAACTTTTAACACTAAATATAATATTTAACTAAAACCTTTTTTAGCCAGTGCTAAGATTTTAGTTAGCATGCTGCTAATGTGTCTGTAAATAGTCATAACTTTTAAAAGAAACAAGCAATATCAACAGTTCTGAGCAATCTTTTTTTAAACTAACTTCTTTAGGTGGTTTCTTTGGATTTTATGCCTATGATTGTATTTTCTGCTATATTGGTAGAATTTTCTTACTTAGTCAATACACCAAGGCATAGAACTATTTATTTGCTATAAAGTTTGTATGGGTTTGGCCTTACAGTACAAATGCAATGCAATATTGGCTAGAGTTTCCAAAAAGATCAAGGATTATTATGCCAACCATGGACCAGGTAATTGGGGTTTAGGCTGCCTCATTGACTTCAGACTTTAGTCTATGACCCAAAATAACTTGAATCTGCATGTGGTACAGACAAAGGCAGGCAACAATATTGCAAAGACCTAGCGTGATAGGCAATTGTGCAGCAAGTGCATAGGAGAGTGGAAATGCACTCCCTGCCTTCTCATCTGCAATCAGGTTTTTCATTACTTGGGGATGCTTCAGGGCCTGAAGACTCCAAGCGGGATTTGGGATGCTGGTGGAGCAGCCATTTCAGAACTGAGCAGGGCTTGTCTTCACAGTAGCTGCAGCATGTTCATCCAGTATTAGGTATATAACCTGCAGAGCCGCAGGGATGAGCCTGATCTCTGTAGTTATATATTTGGTGAAGTTTGAGTGGGATGTGTCTGATCAGTACAATGGCTTGACAGCTCCACTGGAGATCATTTGATATCATAGAGATATGAAAACAGTTTTGTTTTAAAACAAGTAGGGTGTTGCTGTACTAATGCAAGTATTTTGGAAAGTGAAAAGAAAAATGGCAGCAAAGACTGTTAATTGTTCTTTTCTTAAAAAAAGTTCATAAAGACTTGGGTTTGAAAACTGTAGCACAGCTGGTATCATGCATGACAAATCAGTTGGCCTTTTCATTTCCTCCTTTTCTGTTTAAACATTTAAATGTGCTTTCTCTCTCTCTCCCTGAAACTCGGTTTTAGCAGTATCTGTTTACCAGAAGCTAATAGGCTAGGAAAAGAGGACATTGCTTGGGAGGCACGTGGTTTGGGTTGAACAGTGGAAGTGCGGTGAACTGGTGAGGTCAAAATATTGAACCCATGAAGGTGGTGTGCAGGACAGTGAACAGGACAAAATTAAGCATAGCCTGGATGAAATGATAGGATTGTGTTGGATGGACATATGCTTGATTAGTCTGCATCCTTACTGCAGAACAGATAAATTGCCAGTTTTGATTTGCATGTGTATCCTAATCTAAGACTTGTTAATTTAGATTTAGACACCTCTTTGAACTTACACCGAAATTCGGATGGAAAGCAGGCAACAACATCTCTAGTAGTTGCATGCTGCATGATTGTATGTGTTCAAGTGTGTTTGCGAGTATTTATGTTGTCATGTTTTGACTTTTTAGATAAGATGCTATAGTTCTGTGTGGAAAAAAAACACCAAAAAAAAGCATTTGTATGCCCAAGTTGCTGAGAAGCACAGCAGCTGAAACAGGATAAAGTGACAGTTCATAGAATTCTGATGAAACTGGATTACAATTGGAACTGAAGTTGATACAAATGGCTGATATTTAGATTGAACTGAGTGTTTCCATCATTCTGATCTTGTGTGTTATCTGCTGTAGTGGGGTTTTTTTCAGTGATTTGTATATGCTAGATTGTATTGGTGGGATGAGCGGCTTATGGTATGGAAATAACTACATAATTGGTTTGGAACATAATTCATCAGAGGACTTGGCATTGAGAGATAAGGTATACAGCTTTTCTCTGGAGTGACAACAAAAAAAATGCATTCTTCTTTTCTTACAGTGGGGAAAATGTGTAACAAGTTTGACAAAGAGCGTGGTTTCTGTGATGTAGCTGCTATGAGGTAGAGTGATTGCACATCTCAAGCCATGTGTATTACTAGGAATCTCAGTAGTAAGAGTTGTTCCTTTTTAAATTTTCTACAATATCATATTCATATTAAATTTCTTGGAAAGCATCTTCTTAAATCCTCTCTTTGAAGTACTATGTTTAGTATAGGATAAACATTAGTATATAGAGTTTTCTTTAATCTTTTCCTCTGTATTCTTCCTTAGAGTGATGAAGATCTTTGTAAACAAATGACCAAGANAGTGGGGTTTTTTTCAGTGATTTGTATATGCTAGATTGTATTGGTGGGATGAGCGGCTTATGGTATGGAAATAACTACATAATTGGTTTGGAACATAATTCATCAGAGGACTTGGCATTGAGAGATAAGGTATACAGCTTTTCTCTGGAGTGACAACAAAAAAAATGCATTCTTCTTTTCTTACAGTGGGGAAAATGTGTAACAAGTTTGACAAAGAGCGTGGTTTCTGTGATGTAGCTGCTATGAGGTAGAGTGATTGCACATCTCAAGCCATGTGTATTACTAGGAATCTCAGTAGTAAGAGTTGTTCCTTTTTAAATTTTCTACAATATCATATTCATATTAAATTTCTTGTAAAGCATCTTCTTAAATCCTCTCTTTGAAGTACTATGTTTAGTATAGGATAAACATTAGTATATAGAGTTTTCTTTAATCTTTTCCTCTGTATTCTTCCTTAGAGTGATGAAGATCTTTGTAAACAAATGACCAAGAGGTAACTCTATTTTCTGGGGGGGGTTAGGTGTCTTTAATAGGTGGAGGCAGCCTGACTTGTTCCCAGCGTGGATGATCTCGACAGTGAATCTTCTCAGCCATGTCATACAGTGCGGGTTTTGGGGATCCTAATCAACTGGCTCAACGCATAACTTCCAACATCCAGAAGATCACACAATGCTGTAAGTTGCATTTATGCATGTTTTATATAAAATATAAAACTTTAATAATCGTGGTGTCTCCTATTTGAGGTTAGTTTCTCTGATTCATTTATGGGAATTCCCTCTTTGACTTCACCTGATCATTTAATAGGTCTGTGACGCCCCTCACAGCAGATCCAGTCCTTCATATGTATGGTTAAGTGTAATCTATGCTGGGGAAAGATAGTGTCACTCTGTATTCACCAATAATTAGCAAGATGGCTGCTACTAATAAGCCAATTTTGTCCTGGCTGGTTATGTGGCACCTTAAGATGGAAGATTGAGATGTTTGCTGAGCAAGGATTGCATCAAGTGTTTGCTGGAGCTTGAATTGTTTAACAGGGTTGGAAGCTGTGGCCTTGTAGCTTGCCCTTGGAAGTACATATTAGATATGTAAATAAGATTGTGCAGTTTTTAACATACTTGTGTTTAGATTCAGACCACCTAATTTTTTTTAGTCACCTAACCAAGGTTAGAGGTAAGCTAGGCTGTTGCAGTTTTCAGTCCTTTTCCCTTTCCCTCCATTTTCCGTTATATTTTTAATATGTGTGTGTGTGTAAAGCAAATACAACTTGATCTCACAAATTACGCAATTAATACCATTCATCAGAAGAGGGCTAGCAGTGAACAGCATCTAGGTTTTGGCATGCATTTTCTTAATCTTGTACAGGACATAGTGTGCATGCATAAAAGGGTATTTTATTATTAAAACTTCAAATAAATTCTGGCATCAGGTTTTATTAAAACTTTTGTCTTTGTTTTGCAAGACAAATTTTACAAGTTGGTATTTGTAGCACAGAGTAGTGGCACAGGTTGGGGTTTCGCCTATTTTTTTAGCTACATTTTGTATTTTCTTCCAGAAGGAATTTCTTTAAATCTTGATATGAAGTTTCTCTATGTTAGGGTAGTGTTTCCTCAATCTAAAATTAACAGACCGGCTCTGTAGGAGCCCTTATGCCTTATATCCTAAAATCTGCTTGGTAATTTCACTCGGTCTTATGGCTTCTAACTTGGTCTTTCTGAGACACCTGCCAACCTGTGACAGAAACTGAGGCTCCAAGATGTAAAAAACAGTCTTGGTGAAAATGTGAAGTGAAATCCATGGATGGAAATGGAGCCTGGTGAAGGCAGTCACTCAACATAATTAATCATCTTGTGCTGAACTCAGTGAGACCATAGTCTAATCCTGCCACTTCCATTTCTCCTTCTGCTTCTACTATATCTCCCCTCCACTTGTGGTAAACAAGGCACACTAAAAGCAAGCTGCCCAGGCTTCAGTAGAAGGAGATATGCTGTGGGAGTTGCCCGCAATCCTGCCTTCCTTTTCTTTTTTTGAAATTTAGATGGCTAAAGTCTGTGCGATAGGCAAATGCTTCTGCCATTCCAAGACTGAAGTTCAAATCTCTCCTGGCCCCACTGTGGCATGGTTTCAGAGACAGGAGCTTTGCCTTCAGAAACTCCAGCCAAGCACTATTTGTAGGACTGATAGATACACATCTCTTGTTCTCTGTAGATCTGATTGAAGGATAATGACTCAGTTACTCTCACAGTCCATTCTCCTCTGGCAGATTTTTAGGAGGATCTGGATCCTATTGGCATGCTGAACATGTTTCCTGGACTGAGCTCACCAGAGGGTTTATGTGCATTTTTCTAGTTATTCTGTTCCATTATATAGTAGCTGTCCAGCTTTCTCTTGGAAGATGTGAGCTGCGGAACTTCCAGGTCAAATGAGGAGAAGCCTGCAAGGTTATAGAGCTAGTTAGCTGCTGAGCAGGTGTCTCTTAGACTGCAATTGATAATCTTGGTTAGAGGGGGAGAGAAGCAGGAATCTTGACCCTAAGTCCATGTTTTTACTTCTAAGCAGTTAACATGGTTTTGCACTTCTGTCCAGGAATGCTTAGCATCTGTGTGATGTGTCAACACATTTGAAGTCTTCTTGATTAACCTGGAGCTGCATAGATATTTGTGGTTTTCAGACTGAGATTAATAGATTAAGAGAGTTTTGCTTCAGGTTACCAAACCCTTTCAGGAAGCCCTTCAAAATTAATTCATACTTCTGCTAACATGCAAGCAAACAGTGACTACTACTATAAAGGCACAGATGAAATGCAGATAAACTGGAAGGAAGTAGGCTCTTCCAGCTAGTGGCTGGCCCTTTAACTTGTGGGAGAAATACAAGAGAACTTCCTGAATTAGACAACGCTATGCCACTGAGATTTCAAAATATGCCAGAGTTTCATAGGAAGCAGCACTGGCCAAAACAACAGTCTTTACTGTAACATTTCTTCAAGGTTGAATGATTACACACACCCCTTCCAAATAATAAATTCAATTTGGTTCTTGAATAACTATTTTTAATACACCATACATGTATACAAATAGAAATACATATATTAAATGTCTCATATGTCATAATGCATCCACATACTGCTGCTGTCCTATTAGTACTTGTGATCCTTATTTCCCTTCTTTCCTAGTTGGTGTAGCCCACCCACCAAATGACAAGCAAAGTTCATCTCTGCTGGTTTAGCATGCCACTTAATTATTGAAGTGGGTTGCAAGATAGTATTCTTTCTGATTTGGGTTCTTCTATGGTAGCAGAGAGGACCTGTATTTGTATCAGGTGACAGCTGTGTTAGCTTAGCACACTGTTAACTTTAAAGAACAGATTTGATTGATCTGTTGATTCAATTATGCAGTTGATTGTTATGTTGACGATGTGTTAGGAGTTGTAAATTGCTTCTGCCTTGTCTGAACTGTTAGTCAACTACTGCAGTACATCCTGTTTGTAGTCGGCTGTTTGATTTACTTTGGAGGAGAGGGTATCGATGAGTCATTTTTAGGACCCTGAAAATGAAATCGAGCTAGGTAATGGGAAGCAGCAGACTATGCTTTGAGCTCTCTTGGGAATTTAAACCAGGAGGGCACCTCTGTGTGTATGGGATCTCAAACACCAGAGCGTTCTGTTAAAAGAAGATTCTTTTCAGCTGTCCTTTAAAAAAAGAATATGTGCTCTGTTTTGCATTTCCAGCATTTTTCCAGTAATAACTGATTATAACATCACTTAGCAACATATAGGGAATAGAATCTACTTTTCTCAGCCCAAAGCTCGTGTTTTGCTTATCAGCACCATTTCTAAGCTAAGATTTAAAGGACTGGACTTCTTGGTGCCTTTTGTTGAAACTGTTCCACTGAGCAGCTGGAATTGCAAAGTTCAAGGCTTTTCTTGACATCCCATGTAGCAGGCCTCAGGCAAGAGAGGGAAACTTCGGCTCTCAGACCCACTCCTGTGGTTTTTAAAGAATCCATGTGACTGTCTTTGAGTTGTGGTATAAAACCTATGGAGCCTGAATCACATGTGCTTGAATGAACGGCAGTATTGTGTGCTGAACCTTGGTGAGGTCAGCATTGTCTGTGAGGTGTGTCTTGCTGGTTTGGTTTTGGGTCTGTGTTAACTGTGATGAGAAGTAGATATGCAAACAGCTAGGGAAACATTGGATTTAAATAATAAGACCAGAGAAGTGTATAATGAGCTTTGGCACCTCTTAGGCTTAGGCAGCCGGTACATTTCTGTGTTAGAAGAACAGAACTTTAATCATAAGTTTGAAAGTCTGTCTGTCTGAAGTCTGGTCCAAAGTAACTCTAATTCTCATTCCAGGCCTGTATTGTATCTGATAATGAAATCTAGATGACGCACATTGTATTGGACTTCTTCAATATGAATTTAAAGGTAGTTAAGGTTTGTGTCTAACTTTCTGAATATGAAAAACAAGAATATGAAAACAGAATATAATAACAGAATATAACAGAATGATGCAGGATGTGGAGCTCCAACCTGTAAGGACTTTGCCAATAGAGAACCCATTATCAAGGTGTTCTAATCAGTGTTTGCCAAAGGAGCAGTAGTTCCAGCACTGGGTTTAATAGGTTGCACTTGATCTTATGTGGAGGCTTAATGGCAGCTGTTCGAGAGAAATCTTGATGTCTTCCTTCAATATTTCCTTGAAATGTTTTCTGTTGGCTCAGCTGGAAAGATTTGCTGTTCTGCTCAGCTGGAAAGATTTGACTTGTATCTCTTGACAGGAACTGTGCAAGACAAAGTAACCGTTTACAACAACTAGCTAGACAAGGAATGAGTGTGACGCACAGAAACAAGATGAGGTAGTAAAAAATATATCTTTGTGACAAAACAAGCCCTGCCTGCTGACAAATTTGTATTTCCACTAGGGATGTTCATTTACTGTATTAGGGATATGTGTAGTAGGAGGAGTGTTGAGTCCATATTGTGATTTTTTTGTTCTTCTTTTTCCTCTTCCTCTTTTTGAAAAGCATGTAGTGAATAATGCAAGAGGGTATCTGGTCTTTCAACAAATGGAAAGGTGGAAGTAGAATAAATATAACAAGCAACGAGCCTAATTTAAGAGTTTTAAAATGTGTTCATTTTAGACTTCTTACAACTGTGAAGATGAGGGGGAACAATTATTAGAAATCTGACAGTTTTCTGCATTTTAATGAATCAATTCTCTGTGTGTAGCAAAAAAAAAAAAAAAAAAGAAATTATTTTGTTTAAAAAGATGTTCCCAAGGGGGAGCAAAATGGGAGTTGCATTCATCTACAGGGACAGCTCTGCAGTTGTAAGAGTAAAAAGGTTACGGTTTGATAAGTAGGGGCCTCTTCTGCTCAGCTGGAAAGATTTCACTTGTATGTCTGACTGGAACTGTGCACGATGAAGTAACCAGCTGTGGTTTTTCCTTCCCCTACCTACTTCTTCTAAAGTCTGTCTCCTAGCTGTGGGTCATTGAGGAGACAGACTTGTATGCCTTTGTTTTGCCTTGCTCCTAACATTTTCTTTGTAGCTCCTAAATATATCACTCAGTGCAATCCACAAAGAAAAGCAAGAACAATACAGGCAAGATAGATAGCTATCAAGTCTCAGCTGGCACCTTAAGCTGTGCTTTGACAGCTATCAATTTAGAAGCAGCTTAGAATAATGCCTTTTGCTTGAGAACACAGAACAAAACTTGGTGTTGATAAAGTTTACCCAGTCTTTGAGTTTTAGACAATGTCTGCTTTGCAAACTGTAATCAAACAGTTACAGAACCTATGCTAACTGAAATGAGGCATGTATATTCCTTCCCTTCCCAGCTCTTCCAGTTTATTAAGGTTGTTGCAGGATTTTGTGCAGTGGTAAGAAAAATTGGTAAGAATGGCATAATCTACCCTGGCTCGGTAGCAACAAGATCAGTGGTAGTGTATTTGCTTGTTCATGCACATTGAAAATCAGCCCAGCAGGAGAAACACATGCTCTGCCTACTGTAAGGTGAGAAAGGTAAAATGAAATTCAGTAGCCACAATCCACATATGGCTAGAGGGACTCCATCCAGCCTTGAGAGATTCCTTCTCATGAGAACTCTTGCTTTCTGTCTTTTCTGTTACAGTGGCACAAACATTCAGTTCATATAAAGCACATTCCTAGAAGGTCAGCTTCGGCCATCAGATCCCTCTGTCATGTGATCTCTCTCCTGTGACAGCAAGTTTCTCCTCTGTCTGTTTCTTCTCAAGTTTTCTATAAGCCAGTATTTTCACTGAATGTTGCTTAAATGGGTGTTGAATTACATCCTCCACGTGTCTTTCCCTTCCACTTTATGTAACTGGAGAAAACCATAAGCATAGATTAAACTCTGAAGGAGATTGATATTCTGATATATACTGCCTTACTGTGGTTTAAGCCCAGTAGGTAACTGAAACATACATGAAAAATTATGTCTGCCACTGTGTTTGTTAACACCAGCAGACTCACATGATCATTCTTTAACCAAAGAAGGATGCAGATGAGCAAGTGAGAAGTAAATGAAATCACTGAGGCGTTGAAATCGGTCTGTATGAAAAACAAAATTCTATTCTTCCTGTGTTTAAAGTGTGGGTTTTTTCTATAGGTGTGATTTTAAAGCAAATAGACTTAAAGTACAGCTTGTTGAGACTTTTAACTGTGATTATGTCAGAAATTTCCAGTTAGCAGCAGTTAACCAAAATTTAACACTGTGGGAACATACTAGTTGGAACAAATATTTTATTATTGTTGCTGCAGGATGGTTTCTTGGACTTAGGATGAAGTTTCAGTAACCCATGGAAAAGGCTGGTTGTTTATAGGTTTTAGGGATTTACTATAGTCCCTCTCATTCCATTTTGTGGGCTTCTTCAAGGCTGAGGAAGTGAGCTTGAATCTGCTATATCCAAATCATAGCCTCAATAAAAAAGATAATAGGAGGAATTAATATATTTTGAGTCTTTCTAAATGCCTGTGCTAACACAATGAGGTAAAGTCATGAAGCCCAAGCCAAGGTTCCTTTAGAAATAAACTATTTCTGAAAACTTCAAATATGAATTCTTTGCATGCTGCTGCTAAAGGCTTTTTTCTATGTAAAGCAGCATATATGCTTAAGGCATTGTAGTATGCCTCCCAGATTTATTTATGAATTTGGGGAATTTTGGTAGTATTTTGCTTTATTTTGTTTTGTTTGTTAACAAGCTTTTGGTTCTATGAGAAACAGCATGTGAAAGTGTCTTATGTGGATGGCTGCAGTAGAGGGATAGGATTTTATGGTAGCAGCAGAGTAGTGAATAAATAAATCTTCCATGTACAACCCAGAGCACTATTTGAGTTAGTATGTGCAGAAGAGGCAATTTTTTTCCTTGTCCTACACCATTTTGCATTACCGTAGTCATTTAGTCTGGGCAAGGTGAGGATTAAGGTGTTCTGTAAATTAAACCATCTTATTTTAGAACAATTTAAGAATTGTAAAACCACAGTACAATTTACAAATACCAAGGTGACCAGTGAAAACATGCAGTTTTATCTGCAACTGTTGCTTTTGCCGATGGAACAGGAATTAATGGACTCATCTAGATATCTTATTTTATCTTTAACTTCTGCAAAACAATCTGCATTTGCAGCAGAGAGGGGAAGGGATGTGGTCAGGGTTCTCATGCTCCTTCTTATCTCTAAAGAGTTAAATTTTGGAGCCTTCCTAGGTTACTTAATGTACCTATTCCAGTTCAATTCTGTTGGATTTTCTTACTTGCAGGCAGAAAAAGAGGAGAGTGCATAGCAGTTTGGTTCTCTGAAGAGCCCTCCATCAGATCTCCTATCGTACCACTGTTCTGGAGGCTGCACTCCAGTGAGGACTCAGAATAAAGTCAGGTCTTTGGCTGCCAGCTAGCAACCCCCAAGTGACTGCTACATGCTTGTGTCAGCCAGTCTGTGATGTGTTGCATGTCTTTGCTTCTATATTAGCTTCTCAGTTGGCTTCCTGTGTTAATGATCTGGTCTCTTTAAAAATTAGTTCTCATCACCTAACTGGGTTGGGTTTGTGGTGTTTGGGTAGCTAGTATTTAATGCAAAATCATACATTGCTTTCATGATGTTAAGCTACTGGTATTCTTTAGAGAAATTTTGGGGTTTCAGGGAGTTACCAGGGACATTTTGGTATATTAATATAAAATGATTATAACTTGATTCAACTGACTTCCCCTTGGCTGAGCTGTAATAATTAATCACATGATCAGTTATTGTGCACTTAAACAATGTGTCTTTAGTGTGCTTTGTGTGCATATTAGAAGAACAGGCTTTACTTGGATACCACTTCAGTGTCCTGGAAAGATCATTGTAAGTGGTTGTACACTACAATGAAATAATGACAGCAGCACTGAAGAAAATGAAGGCAGACCCCAAACTGTAGACATTGTTGCTGCTGTTTCTGGTCGCCCAGGGGCATGATTCTATTTAGAAATGCTAGAAGCTCTAATAAAATCCAACAAGAAAGAGTACAAGACTTCGTATTTCCCCACTCTTCCATGCTTAACAGGTCTTTGGTCCTTAGGGTTCTGAGGACAATCTTCATCCCCATCATTATTTTATTTTCTCCTTCAGTTACATAACTCAGTTACTTTTCCCTCTGTGCTAATGTATTATTCTGTTTTAGAATTATCAGTGTTATACATTGAGTTAAATCAGAATAAAGTAAATTACTTAAAACCAAATTACTGATATTTTTAGATACTCAATTCCAATTACGTGAGATCTTGGGTATACAGGTGCTTTTTAGCTGGAGGTCTTCTGGATGGTGTCCTCAATTTGATTCCTTTAATGAACTGTTACTCTTGCTTAAGGTAGGATTACCATGGTGCACAGTATTGTGATTCATTTAAAATTTTAGAGAGTGTGAACTATACTAGTAACTTTAAAGAGGTGTTTATACTCAGATAGAAAACTTAAATCTACTGAATTTAATGCAACTACATTAGGTTGCCATGTGTAACAGCTTTTATAGAACATTGATCCAGGAATGTTTTCTGTATTGTCTGTTCATCTTTGGTCAGGTACCTTCAGTTGAAGTGCAGCAGGAAAACACACTGAATTGGATTTGAATAAATTGAGGAAGTCTGTTGTCCCCAGGCAAAAGCAATTTGAATTGGTGTAATTTGTACAAAGAATTCTTCTATTCCAGTAACTTGCTTTGAAGTGAATCAATTTTATTAGATTCCACACAACTTAATCTGTAACTGGATGTGCTACTCGTTGACTCACTTGTTCAGGTGAAAACATAGTTTCTTCGTAGTTACCCAACCGGTGGCAGTGCTTTGACAAAGCATTTCTGAATGGTGACTGTGTTGATGATGTATAAGCTGCATATTTGCCATATGAAGCCATAGCTGAGCCTGGGTCTTATGTGGAGCAGACTTTGCATTTGGTGCATACAAAGGAATGCTTTGCTGATTCTTTTCATTTTGCTCACACTCAGGAGCTAGGAAGATGACTGAAAAATAAGTGTCTCTAAATCCTCATTGTTAGTTCTAGCCCCATGAGCCTTAGGCAGTGACTAAAGTCCTATCTGTCCCTTTTTAAGTAAAGGAGAGTGACATGAGGGGGGCACCTTTACTGTTACAGTTAGTATAAAAGGAGCAGCTGTAGCTGTTGGTTGTAACAGTGCTCTGCTCCCTCTTCTGTGACAGATCCCAAGCTTTGCTGTTCTGTCAGGCAGGTTTCATTGTACCTGCCCTGCCTGCTTGTCTGGTTCTTGTCCTCTGCAGTACTCTGCCTCAGTGCTCATTGCTCTTGTTTCTGCTGGTGGTTTTTTTGCAAGCACACCCAACAGGTACCCTATTTCCTGTGGAAGCATTAGACTTCAGCTTTATGAAATGGGACCACTTGGTGGGTCTGGCTTGGACTGTAAACACTGAAGGAAGCTGCTGCTGTGTGGCTGTAATGCAGTCTTGTGTGATCCAAGTAAGAAGTGAGTTTCCAGACTGCAAAGGGGTTAATAAGCAGCACTCGTTAAACATTTTTCCCTTAGTTTCATACTTCTGTGTTATGGGCTTCTTTTTAGAAAACTCTATGGATTTTTGTTGATTGACCTCACTCTCCAGCTGCAGAGCTGCAACAAGCTTGATCATGGCCTATGGCCACTGGAGGATTTAGAGTCTGGTTTTCCAAATGTTAAATTGAATGGAAGTTGAGATAGGAAGACAGCTGATTGTAGGCAACCTGGGAAAGCTTCTTTTCTGCAGCTGGAGTTACTGGCAAGCATTACAAAGTAAGACCGTTCTCAGTTTCCCTTGTCTCATGCTAGGGATGAATGTGGTGCTTTGAAAATTCAGTCCTGCCACTGTAGGTTAATGCCCTGCAGTCCACTTTTAATTTCCTTCATCTTAGTTCTTTGCCTTTCAAACATTAGAGTTTTTTTCAAGGGACTGGGTTTTTATTCACCTTTTCTTCTGCAACTGTATTGTGGTATTACAGCCTGTACAGGGATTACTGTTTGTCAGTTGGCAATAACTTTGCTCCTACATTCTTAAAGGCAAGAAGTTATTTACCTTTTGGACTTCATTGTGCTTTTTTTTTTTTTTTTTTTTTTTTTTTTTTTTTTTTTTTTTTTTTTTTTTTTTTTTTTTTTTTTTTTATTTTTACTTTAAATTTGAAACTTCCCGTGTGATTTTAAACACTAGCATGTTCAAGGAGCAGAACCAGCAGTTATATCAGCATGGATTTAATTGTGATAGTGAAACAGCTTTGTAGACCTGGCTGAAAAGGAGGAATGATGAGGAGAAAGGATATGACACTTCCTTCTTTCCCAGCCAGCTAAAAGCCAGCTGTTAAGACAGAATAGTGTGTGATCCCAATGTGTGATGTATGTTTTTATCTATAGTAAAAATAGTATGTATTGCAGATTTGCCAGAACGTGTTTCTCAAATACTTATACCTGTCAAAAAGTGTAAATATTTTCACTGTAAATCTCATTACTCCTGTAACTCACGTAGAGAAAAGGAGGCCTGTTATATAAGACAATATTAATATTTTTCGTAAGAGCACCCCCCCTTTTTTGTTCCCTTTAACTAGAGGGTGAGTTTCCACTGACTAGAAGTAGAACTACTGTTTGGCTTAGTAAAAGTAAACATGGGCTGACTCTTAAATAATTTTCTCTGAAGGAATTCAGGTTAGATCTTAATTGTTTCTCTGGCTCATCATTAACCATGTCTGACCTGTTCCTGAGCATGTGACCAGTCAGAGTAGCTGAGTAGCTTTTATCAGCTTGTAGTTGTGTATTATGAGATCTAGATCAGGCACACCACAAAGACAAATCGTAAGTCTTCTTACTACACAGTACTGCCTCTTTCTAATAAAAGACTCATTTGCAGGTGGAAAAAGCGAGGTCTTTTTTTTTGTTGTTGTTGAGACAGGAGTTGCTTGGAGAAAATGCATTTTGCTTGTGTGTTATCACTCACCCTGCTTCCTGCACTGCCAGCTTCCCAAGGAGGACTTACCTGCTGTGGTGGCTCATTGCCAGCCCACAGCTGGCAAGATACTGTTCCTGCAGGGCTGCAGGATGAGCCTGGAAAGAGCTGTTCAGCTTCATTACATCCAAGCATCCACCCTGAACTTCCATGCAGAAGTGGCTGCAGGAGCTGGCACACCTCTAATGGAGTGTTTCCATATCCTGGTGATTTTGGTGAAGAACGCCTGCATGCACACAGTATGTGCCCTTCTGCAACTCCTGAGCAAAGTCCAGCAGTTAGTTGTATGCACCCAAGGAACCTGAGCTGAAGTGTCAGACTTTGCACTGGAATTGGTTCAAATAACGCACAAGATCCAACCAGGCTCTGTTACAGGATTGGTAATGCCCAGGGGGCAGGAGAGACCTCTGACAGTCATATTAGTTCTGCCTTCCAGAGCATCTTGGGAGGTGGGAATAATCAGAAAGTGTGGAATGGAAAATCATAAAGTGTGAGGTTATGTAGGAGCCTGTCAAACTGCTCTGATCATTGGTCCCTGAATGTTACCAGAATGTTTTCAGTGTAGAGCAAGGACTTTGAGTTGGGCCTAAGCCTTTGGCTCTCTGGGACACTTGGGCATTACTGATGGAGTGAGAGGCACCAAAACAGCTACTGCCTTGATGTGGCAGCCTGAATTCCTTATAAAGGATTGAAAAGCTGGTTAAATGAGAGGGGCAGTACCTTTATAAATTGTGAAGCAGTGAAGCTGGGAACTTAGAGGCCTCTGTTTTTCCAAAAGTAACCCCAGGTTTCAAGCTGTTTTGCTCTTCCTCTTATATGTTAAGATCTCCCTGCTTGCTTCCCAGATGGAGCAGTAGAAGGAGTCAGCAGAGGTGTTTCTACAGTCTAACTTTTGGGAGGGGAAACTAGGGCTACCCTGCTTTTCTCTTGAGGAAGAGAAGTGATATTGACTTTAACCAAGGGAGTTTTGAAGCCTGTTCTGGCTTTGAATCAAATTCTATAAGATCTCTATGTATATTATGAGGAAAAAAGACACTTCACCTCCATGATCTGAGTGGTAATGCCTTGAAACCTATTTTAATTTTTTTAGTCAGTAAAATGTTTCAAGTTTGTGAATCTGGACAAACACCTGCAGTTTAAGCACTTTAATGATTAAATGTATAATATTATAATATCAAATGTCTGAATAAGTAGTAGCTACAGAAAGAAAGACCCCAACAAGACCCCAAACCAACCAAATAAAAACAAAAAACTCCAAAGATTTATAAGACTATAAGAAATATATATATTATCCTTGAATACACTCTTGCATATTTATATTAGTGAAAAGGAGTACAGAGGATGAATTTCTTTAACTTGTCAGCCTTAAGGTCTATACTATTAATCCAGATTTCAGGAAGGTCAGCTTCTCTTCTTCCTGTATTATACTCATTCTACCAGCTTGCTTTTGGCTTTATGAAGACAGCATCAGGAGCACTGTTGAGGACTCTTGGCTAAAATTTAGTGTTACTGCTCTGCCTTTTTTCTGTTTGCTTACTCAAATAAGAAATGTTTCACTCTTCAGTGCAGTATGCTTCATATTAACAAACAATCGAAAGAGAAAGGGTGTGTTTTTCCCTTACTATCCTTATTATGAAAGGTTAAGCTGGGAAATGCTAACTTACAGGAAGCACACACACACACACACAAAAAGTCGGTTAAATCCTTGGGGTATTTTCTTTAATTTATTTTAGGTTTTTTCCCCTTGAGGTTTGAAAGCCGGTTAACACTTTGCAGACTTCATGGTAAAATGTGTTTTAAATTTGTGCTAAATTCTTAAATCACAAGACCTGAACTAGGATGAACTTGCCTCTTGGATTTGTGTAGCTGACCATCTACGTGATGCTGGCTTCAAGTTTCCCTTTAGTTATCTACTTGTGTTCAATTTTAGAAGGAGGGTAAATATCTAATAAGCTTGGAGTGCAAATATTTTAAGTATAGGCTTTGTTGCAGCGCAAGCTTTTAATGTTTCTCACACAAACCTGTTTTGTTTGTTTGCAGTTTAATAATGCGTCTGTAGGTGGCGGTCGGACACGCCAATACTCCCTCTGCCTGCAAAATCACTAACAGGGTGCTTCTTGGTTTGGTTTGAGTGTTCTTTTTATTTCTCCCTTTAAAAACTGAGTACCTTGGCTCTTGAACGAAAGAGCGTGTGTGCTTTTGAACAAACAAAACTTCAGGATAACTTATTCAGTTTTATAAATATTAAATCTTCACACTGCTGAGTTCAAAAAGATAACACCAGAGAATTCCCTTTTTGTTTGTATTAAAACAATGCACTATACTGAACATCAAAAAAACTAGGCTTAATTACCACGAATAGGTATTTCTCAATACGTGTGACCAGGAGTGAGTGTTGGGGTCCTAGTTGCCGAGGAGCAGGAGAGAGATGATCCCTGCATCCCTGCAGTCTGGAAACCTTCATCAGGCAGAGAAGGGCTGGTGCTTGGCAGCAGGGGGCGACTGGAGACAAAATTAAAACATTTTCACTTACGTTTTGCCGCTTTTCAGCTCAATTAAAATACAAGCTGAGTGAAACCCTTCTTAGCGTGCTGTTCCCCTCAGTTTTAGTAGCTCATTTCCACTCAGTTCTTCCAAACACTTCTCTCTTGAAGCATTTGTTTTTCGCCACATACAAAACTTAGGTACTAAGTTTCCCGGTTTTCTGCTATCTTCATTACCCGGATTTGCAAAGAAGGGATTGGCTATAGCAGTTGCAGACATCAGGATGTTATGTAGAGCAGTGTAGAAAATCCAATATAATCTAATTCACTGGAAATTTGTTATAAACCAAAAAAGTAGAGTTAATATTACTACTAAAAACATTCTAAAGAATTCCAGTTTCATCTAGCTGCTTAACAGAAGTCATAGGTAACTTCCTTCTTATAACTGAAGTTCTACCATTATAGATTTCCTCCATGGTATATGGAAAAATACTTGCTTGCTTGCTTGGTTGGTTGGTTTTGTTTGTTTTGTTTTTCTTCAATAATTGGAGATGCCTTTTACTGGAGTTTTAACTGTGTGTAGGGGGAAAAATATAGTGTGCTAGTAAAGTGAGGATCCCATGTGCTATCATACCCTCGTATTTTCTACTGACTGTGTAATACACCAGTCTGCTTGAGGAGGGCCATGGAAATACAGAGAAAGCAAGTCTACTTCTAGCTGAGATCAAGCAAAAATGAATCAGTTTGCATATGTGTTCTTTTGTTTTAGACGATATAAAGATGCTAACCTGAGATAAAGCACATCAAGGATATTAATTTTGCAATGTGATAAACTGCATACCCTTGAAGTGTCTGTCCATTCTACCCCTTGCCTTCTCATGTGACAATAAAATACATTAAGCTGAAAACAAGAGCCTGATGATGTGTCATTTCTTGCAGTTCAAAACTAATAGATTATTATGAAACACACTTAAAAATCCCTGGTGATAGGCTTTTCAAAATAATGTGTAAAATAGGATTAAACCAGAATAATAATTGTGTTGCTTATTTAAAAAATTAGTATTAAAAGGCCCGATTTATACTTACAGTGAAACTATTAACTGATCTTTGAATTGCCTGTTTCTATCTAGACACTTGAATACATTCCTATACTTTATCCTTTAAAAGAAAACCTGGATTTTGTCTTTGACTTGGCAAAAACTATTTACTAGTTCTTCTGGGACTTCTTAAAGTGAAGTCTTTGTAGTAGTTTGCTTCTGTTGACTTTTATGGCTTTAGAATTGTCAAACAAAAATGTGTAACGTTTAGTGGGAATTGTCTGTACCCTGTTAAAATTTCTCTTCCTCTTCACAAACAGCTGCCGAAATACAAAGAATACTATATCAGCTTGGAACACCACAAGACACGGCTGACTTGAGGCAACAGCTGTGAGTACTTCACATGAAAATGTTTAATTTTATTGCATTGTAAACAATCTCCTGGTAGATGATGAGCTGCTTTTCTGTTAGGCAGAGTGCTTGATCTCACTAAGAAAGGCAAGTATAGAGAAATGCTTGAAATCTAAATTTTGCAATACCCTTTTTAAAATTTATTTTGGATAGTCTTTATAAACTAGAGTCAGCTGGTTTGCCCATGTACATTTCCTGCAGCATCAGTTAATCTATAAACCTATGCTGTATCTCTGCAAAGGGAAAGTGACAGAAAGCAGTATCACTGTTTTTAAAACAACCATCGATACCCCTCTACCTCAGTCAACTTTTAAAATCTATTGGTGTAAATTATACAAGATATTGGGGATTTTTTTTGTGAGATGTGATACTGGGGGAGAGAAGTGAATGTCTTCAGTGATGAAATCTACAGTAGGGAATGACGTTACAGAATAAATATGTACCAGAACTATTAAAATAGCAGGAATGAAATAAGGCTCTGAGGCAGTTGCTGTGCTCTGGTTCAGTCACTGGAAAGTGGACTTTCATTAATATGCCACCAGCAGAGACAGTCAGCTGCTCTCCACTTCTCTGCACAGTCTAATGAACTGATATGTTTTTGTCCATTAAACTCTTACCACATTAATCTCTGCATCATAAATGCACATGAGCAACATGTTGTGCTAACTCTGTGGGTGTTGAAGTTGGCAGTCTTTAGTGTGGTTAATGCTGCACTGTGGCAGTTCCATAGTAGGAGGATGTGTGTACTGGACCAAAAGCACCATATTCATTATGTGTGAAAGCCAAATTCCTTTATAATAGAGCAAGTTCAGGTCCCATAATGTTAGTCACATACAATCTGCAGTGGATCTCTGACTAGACACTGTGAACAGGTGAAGATCAACATACAGTTCATGCAATAACCGGACAGGATCTAGGCAAAAAATCACAACTAAGCAGGATAGAAACTATTGAGAAAGACACATTTCAGACCCTTCCTGGAGGTAATATATATGATGCACTTCCTAGAGTTTTTGTCTGCCCCTTTTTAACTTGTCCAAACATTTGGCCCTTCCTTTCATGGTCATATGTATTTGAAGATTTATTTCATTATTGATGTTGACTATTTGCCAATAGCTTTCCAGATGAAACATTTTTATATATGCTAGAGAGGAGGATGCAAAACCAGGTAAATTATTTTAGCTGTTCCTGGAGAAAATTATAAAAATTAGTAACAGAGTGTGTAATGATATCAGAACCAAAGAGACAAAAAAAGCCAAAAATAGCAATGCTGTTGAAGAAGAGGTACTTTTTAAAAAGCATTGTTAAACCTATTAGTAAATAATTAAGTTTTCCTCTAAGTTCACAGCTATTGTATAATGGAAGAATGTGGATCCCTTTGGTAAGCTTCCTAGTAGCTGTTAGGTATGCTGCTGCTGGGATTATATTCAAGCCACAGTATGTTCTTCCACACAGAAAATAAATTGGGTCTTTTCTACAGTTATTCTGAACTCAGAAATGAGCAGGTGTTTCCAACTATTGACAACCTTTAAACGTGCTTTTCATAGTTCTTTGGATATTCATAGAAACTAGAAACCTATTGCTACACTTCAGGAAAATGGCAAAACCAAAAAAGTGAGTAATGAGGTGCTGTCATGCTGAGGAACACAACTTCTTCAGCATCTCTCCCTCCTGAAATCCGTGATGTCATGGGTTTCATGCCTTCACAGTGAATGATAGAATAAAGATGGCTTCATGCACTTTAGAGTAGCATTTAGTACTAGTGCTCTTCTGAGAATTAGTGAAATTCAAAGTAATCTGATGGTCCCTAATGAAACTTTGCATTTGGTTTCAGGCAACAGAAGCAGCAATATACCAACCAGCTTGCCAAAGAAACTGACAAATACATTAAAGAGTTTGGATCTTTGCCTGCAACAAGTGAACAGGTATAAAATTGAAGAACATGACTTATTTGACTATCATATTGGCTCATGTAGGGTGCTTGAGTAACTTCAGTTCTGCATGTCTGTTTTTGTTCTCTTCTGCAGGCTTTCAAAGCACTGTTTAGTTAGTCAGTCAACACATTTGCAAAACAGAGACGCTTGGAACATCAGAATACTTTGTTGCAGTGCAGACTTGTTCCAAAGTTGGTTTTATGTACAAGGAGTGAGGTAGTTTGACTGAAATGGTTTGAATCAAAGCAGTGTGCTGTGCCTGTGATTTCAGGTAGCTAGGCACTTTGTAATCTGTTGGGGTGATGTGAAGTATGACTCTACAGTGCTTCCAGGTTCAAGGAATTTTTTTGCTGAATCTTGGCACTTCCAGGGCAGGTGGCCAAACCTGTTCACCCACTGTCTGAATAATTTGATTGTGCACAGTAGGACTGTTCTATATCACTTATATAAGTATATATACTATGTCTTGTTCATGGGCTTTTCCTTTCTGTAAAGAAGTGGATGTGACCTGTTACTAAAACAATTTGTGCAGTCTTTTAAACTGCTTCTTTCCCAGGTCTGTGTAAAATCTCAGCAAGAGGCAACATGTGGAGAGGCTTTTGCCATTAGCACACTCCTGTCTGCAATTCTGTTTTTTCTTATCCTAGTGAAATCTGTCACTTAAATAAGAGAACAGCAATAGGATCTCAGAAAACATGGATTGAGGTTATTGTCACTCAGACAACTTGCCTGGTCTGTGGCTGGTTACCAAGGAGCCTTTAGGAAAATGAAGTGTTCCTAAACACTGAACTCAAATGGCAGGCCATGATCCACATACGCTCATACTGTCAAGTTGTAAACTTTTAATAGAAGCATTAAAATTTGGTCTTCGTGTATAACCTGTAGTTCAGGCAAAGTATGTTTGCGGGAGGGGATAGGTGGGGGTTGATCTCTCTGTTTTTTATCTTGGAGCTGCAAAGTTGACAGTGTTTTACTGTTTAATCTTACTTCTTTTATGATTAGTATCTTCATTAAAGCTACCTCCCAATGAATTGCATAAAAAACAGATTTGGAAGTTTTGATGTAGTATATATATTTGGGATATATAGTGGAGGCTCTCCTGAGTGCCAGTGTTCCTCTTCCCTCCTCTATATCATGGAGGGTAAAGGAAAAAAAAATAGCCTGAAAGGTTTGAAACAGGTTTTTTTATACTTGTTCTTAAGCGCTTAAAGGAGGATGTGAACCCACTTCTGGATGCAGCTCAATATGTGTTTTCAGCATTTATGTAAATACATGGGAAGTGCTGTTTTCTTTCTTTTCAGCACCCTTCCCCCCATTCAGTTGCTGGTGTGTATTTTAGCATCCATGCTATGAAAATGTTTCATACTTAAACAGTAGGCTCTATAATCAAGAGAAAATAATGAAGGTAGAAGCTTTCTTGTCTCTGCTCATTTCTCATCTCCAGCTGTTAAATGAAAATAAATACACTGGTTTTCTCTTTAAATGTCTTAACTTATTCACAGTTACGAGATTCCAGAGGTTTGTCCATGAAGTTGCAAACAGTTTTGTAGATGGCCCTTCCTTATATGTATTTAGAAATAAAAAAAGCGTATATCCTTAGAATTGAGGAGCCTGGAAACAGCAAAGCCTTGAAAAGACAGAGCTCATTTGACTTGTTAAACTTTTCCTCCTATAGCGTCAAAGAAAAATACAGAAAGACCGTCTTGTGGGGGAGTTCACCACAGCACTAACAAATTTCCAGAGACTCCAAAGGCAAGCTGCTGAGAAAGAAAAAGACTTCGTAGCCAGAGTAAGAGCCAGCTCAAGGGTATCTGTAAGTATCAGAAAATGTGTCATTACACTCTGTGTACAGTGGTGTTGGTGGTGTTTGTCACTGAATTTGCCTCCACAAAGTTACTTACAAAAGCTCACGTCTGTCTCTAAATACTGCAGAATGCATGATGTATGATTATAAGTATATAATTATATGCTTTTTTTCTCACTTTTATGTATAGATGAATTATGCAGCTCATTTTATAGTAGAGGGTGAATTAAGCTGTAATACCCCCTGCAGCCCTAAGAACTGTTACTTTTTCCTTGCCTTTGTCACACAAAGGCATGAACTGCCTCTGGGTTCATGCTGTAGTCTTACAAAAGCAATTTTTAGTAGATTTTAAATGCTTTTGCTGGACCTTTAGTTATCAATTGATTTTTATTCTTATGGGGGAGTCTCACTTGCCAGATTTCTGTGCGGTATTAAAGTGGAGAACTGCTGAGGAGATTGAGATGTTGAGCTTTTCCTTGTTAGCATATTTGCATTTTCACTCTGCCAAATACATGTTGCTGTACTTGTGAATTTTAGCAGGCAGTTACTGAGCTGAATGTTTTTGCTTGTATTTAAACTTTATGCATGCAAAAAAAGCAAATTCAAGATGAGAACATGTTAAATCATGTTTCAGTTTGAAGTTGACTCACTGTAAACCTTGTAATATTGACTCATTATAGAAATGCTGACAGTGCTTATTTCAGGGCCATAATGTTTTATTTATATTTTTAAATAACCATCATGTAGGGTGGTGCTCCTGAAGATAGCTACAAAGAAGGAACACTTGTCTCTTGGGACAGGTAGGTTGAATTTGTTAATAAGTCTTATCCTAGCTCTGAATAATAAATGGCCTGCAGGGAAACCATCCACCCATTTATGTCTTTATACATTTTTTTTTTTCCTGATCAGTTGCCTTTTTCTGGAGGGAGTTGGGATAACTTGTTCACTTAATTTTTCTTTGGTAGGGCAGGTATAGAGAAGAGAGTTTGGTGAGATAGGTGGGAAGGAGTGGTTCACATCACCTCCCGGGTTTTTGGCCCCTACATAGTTCAGATGTAGTCATTTTCTTAAGCTGCTTTTGGGCTTTCTGAGACTCAAACTTAGATAAACAGAGTCCAGCTTGTGAAAAGAGTAAAACTGTTCAGTTATGGTAAGGATCCAATGCTTACTGGGATCTCCCATTGATTTCATACTCTCCAAGAACTATTTCTCAGTCTCAATTCTGTTTTGTTGGCTAGCTTGGTTTTGCCTGCAGTTTATAAATCAGAAGAAACTTTGCCCTTATATTTGTTCTTAGGATTTCCAGTCAGCTAGTCTAGAGCTATGTGCAGTGATTCTACAGCAGCAGCTTTCTGTGCCAAAGGTGTGACTGAGACTTTCCCTGTTAGCTAGACTGGCAAGGGTTAAAACATCCATTTAGTTAACTGATAATGTGAAGTATGAGATATGTGCTTAACTGTTTGGTTTTTTAATTCTGAGTTATGTTTTGTTGTACCTATTCAATTCCGGGTGGGTTTTTTGTTTGATAGTCAACCACAAGCACAAGTGCAAGATGAAGAAATTACAGAAGATGACCTCCGTCTTATTGAGGAGAGGGAATCTTCCATTAGGCAGCTTGAGGTAAGTACAAGTGGCTTTACAGCAGAATATGCTTATAATGTTTCCAAAGAAAAAAGCATTTCATAGTGTCATGAGCGTTAATTGCAGACATTAATCTTGAGGAGGTAGGATTTGTTTGTGGGTGTAGTTTTTCCTTCAGATGTAAAGAGATGCTAGAATATGTTATGTCAATTAATGCCATTGCTGTTTGCAAATGATTGTTTCTTTGCAGGCAGATATTATGGACATCAATGAAATATTTAAAGATCTAGGAATGATGATTCATGAACAAGGTGATGTGATAGGTATGTCCAATTCAAATATTCTCTGATATTTTTTTTCACTATGTTTCGCTGAAGAGCAACAATATGAAACTTCCTTTTGCTGGAAGAATTTCTCTAGCGAGAATATGAAAGCTAAAACAAATCAGCTGTAACTTAATAATGGGTAGGCTGGCTGAGTTGAGTGGGAATACATCAAGGAAGTGTGTTTAAAATGAAGTTTAGTATACGATGTAGTTTTAATGTGTATAAAATGTCTTTGAAAGTGTTTTTTGAACTCTTTCTAGGTAAAATTGGAGTTCAATAAGGGAGTTTTACTGCACTGACTGTTGATAGAAGTATACAGATTCAGCAAAACATCCTGTTTGGCCTTCCACACAGACACATTTATTCTTCTAATGAAATGTGATTAGATATTGTGATTTAACCCCAGCCAGCCACTTAGGGACCACACAATCGTTTGCTCACTGCCCACCCCACAGTAGGATAGGGAGGAGAACAGAGGAAAAAATCTCGTGGGTTGAGATAAAGGCAATTAAAGGAAAGGCCTTAGGACTCGCTTAATCTGAGCAGAGGGCAGTCAGTAGCTAGTGGGAGGACACGTAAAAGTTAAAAAAAACCCCAAACCCCAAAAATAAAAGTACTAGGAGTTTCTATCCCAGTTAGTATCTAAAGATTCAGCCCTGCTTCTAGAGTAGGGTAGCTGTTACTGACCTGAATTCAGCCACTCATTGCCTGGACAATTCAGAAATGAACTCAGGCTTGTGTATAGAATTGATCAAACTTCCACAGGTATAAACTTTGGGTATTGATGAAGACACCAGCAGTTGGAGGCAGGGGGAAAGTGCAGCTGTTACATGTGCTTTCAAGTGTATTTCAGGATTCTAAACCTTTGTCTGGGTTATGACTAACCAAAATTTGAAATCTTTTTTCCTTTTAAAATAAAGACAGCATAGAAGCTAATGTGGAAAATGCAGATGTACATGTGCAGCAAGCAAACCAGCAGCTGTCAAGAGCAGCAAACTATCAGGTAATGTCAGAACAACTGCCAGTTGTGTGTAACTGTCCTTTCTCTGTAGTATTGACTCCACTTCCTTACGCAGCTCAGGTTTTACTATCAATGTCATCAAAAACATAGTTAAAGATTTATGGTAGACTACCATGATATTTCGAGGTCATTCTAAAACAAAAGTCATTGACTTCTTAAAGCTTTGCGTTTCCTGTAATATTATCCAGTCTGTTTCAGACACTTGGAGTTATACCTTTACTAAAAAAACCTCGAACAAATGAAATGCATACCTTCCCGCCACTCACACCGCACTTTCCCTCAAACAAACAAACCAACAAAGCAAAAAAACACTCCCACCTTTTACAGCTCAAGAAATAATACGTCACTGTGTATGGAGAGCAAGCTTTTAAAGATCATTGGAGGAGCAGGGAAGATAAGCAAGGAAGTCTTCTGAAGACGCTGCCAGTTAGCACCATTCTTTGCTGTATAAAATCTTCTCAAAGCTGTATATATCCAGTTTCTGTTAAAGCATATTTCAAACTTTCAAACTTTTTTAAAAAGCCTTTTAAATACCTTTAAATGCCACTTCTTTATAACATTTTTGAACTTATTAGGAAAAATCTTATTAGTAATAAATCTTCCCTCTTAAGTCAGAGTTAGTCCTTAGAGCTTTTTTTTAATCTTCTTATGTGTGTTAGTAGTATCCAGGACAGTAAATCAATGACAAAATGTCTGAAGGATTGCTTGCTGATTTCAGTAGTGGTAGAAGGAAAGGGGTGGATGCATCAAACAGCAGCAGCAGCCATAATGTCCTGTGGAAGGTGTTACTTTTGTGGTTGAAATTTAACATGAAAAACCTCCTGCCTTACCTTGAGGAGTAAAGGATGAAAATCTTCTGATCCTTAAAGGCACGCAGTCAAGACAAGCTTCTTGTCAGTGGGTTTTGCAGCAGAGACCAAATGCTCTGCAAGGTTGTCCTGTGTTTGAGAAGATTGTGTAGTTCACTTTGGATTTGAACTTCCCTTTGCTTGAAAACTCATCCTTATTCCAAGATACTGAAAAATAATTTCCATTTTCAGCAGACTTATTGCAGTTTTGGTAGCTATTGTATTTGTGTGCCCTGACCCCTTCAAGGAAGTGTCAGAGGCCCAGGCATGCTGGTGGGTACGAGGCTGCATGTGGTTGGTACCCTCACAACTCCTGTTTGTGGTTACACAGAATCACTAGATTGGAAAAGACCCACAGAATTGTCAAGTCCAACCATTTCTATGGACCACTAAACCATGCCCCTCAGCACCAAATCCACCCATCTTTTAAAATCCTCCAGAGATGGTGACTCAACCACCTCCCTGGGCAGCCTGTTCCAGTGCCCAATGACCATTTCTGTGAAAAAATTATTCTGATGTCCAGCCTTGATGTTCCCTGGTGCAGCTTGAGGCCATTACCCCTTGTCCTGTCACTTGGGAGAAGAGGCCAGCTCCCTACTCTCCACAACCTCCCCTCAGGTAGTTGTAGAGAGCAACAAGGTCTCCCCTCAGCCTCCTCTTCTCCAGGCTAAACAACCCCAGCTCTCTCAGCCACTCTTCATAAGGCCTGTTCTCCAGCCCCTTCACCAGCTTCATTGCTCTTCTCTGGACTCGCTCCAGAGCCTCAACATCCTTCTTGTGGTGAGGGACCCAGAACTGAACACAGTATTCGAGGTGCAGGCTCACCAGTGCTGAGATGAAGCATGCACCACTCCTCTGCCATGTGGGGTGCATTCACACAGCAGAACTGTTTGGACAAAGCCAGGCTGTTTTCATTCCCTCCTTACATTGCTGCTTCAGCACTTGTAAAAATGATGATCAAGTGTATAATGAAAAAAAGATATCAATGTCATTAGACCAATAGCTTGCTTAGGTAGTGTTACAGGGAAAATGCTTTTGACAATGCCATGTTGGCAAGAAGTGGTCTCCAGGATGAAAAAGGAAGAGACTGGGAGTGTAAGGAGAAAATCTGGCCACAGATTAAATAAAGAGGAAGATACTCTAGCAAATGAATTGAGTTCTAGCAAGTAAAATGATGAACTTAAGAAATCTTAGCCTGACAATGGGAGAAGAGAACTGGCACTGAGATGCTAAAACTAGACAAACGGAACAGTTAAGAAACTTGGTAGAGTGAATGGTACTGAGCAGAAAACTGGCAGCTGCAGTGTAGAACTGACACAGATGTGGTTCTGTGGGTGGGGGAGAAGCCAAAACAAGACAAAAAAAAAGAAACACCAAGGCAGAAGAACCTCTGCTAAATAAAGTAAGATGTGGCTTTACTTCTGGAGCTGTGGCCTGAAATCCTGAAATTTGAGTACTGTTGTCCCTTGGCTATCAGCAAGACTGTAAAACCCACTGTTAACTTCCTTTCCTGCTGTGAAGGAAACCTTCAGGTTCCATATCCTTCAGTTAAAGGATGAGTCTGCTGCTAGTTTGGGATGCTCTGGTATCTCAAGTTAGAGACTGGTATGTCCTCATATGGGAGATGTGGAACTTCTGGACATGCTCATGACTTGCACATTATTGTAGTGACATCTGTAGAACTGGATCTCTAGTCAGGTTTTTGGTGTTTTTTTTAAGAGAAAGTTGTACCTAAGTAACTTGACAGAAACAACTCTAAAACAACTCTATGAGTAAAGAGAAGTCTACCTCCAGAAGTCTAAAATTGCAGTCCTTTTTCCCCTTTTGTATATATACATTAATAGTCTTTAAATATTTTTCTAGCTGACTATTTCTACCTCCAGTACTGTGCAGATTGATTATTTTTTTATTCCATTGGCAGCAAAGGTCCCGAAAGAAGATGTGCATCCTCGTTATTATACTTGCTGTTGGAGCATTGCTTGTTGGACTCATCATATGGCTAACATCAAGAAAAGCATCTGAATAAGGTGTTTTAATTGGTATTTAAATTATGAAAGGAAATGGTTTGCTCATTGTGAAGATGAGCAAAATAATGGTTCTGTACTTCATCACCTCATCACATTTTCCTATAAGAATTTTTGTTTTAACCTGAGAACTTATGTTCTCAGTACTACCATCAATATAGCTGCCTGCCCTCTTGGACATGCATATTGTCTTACCAGAAAAAAAAACCAAACAAAAACCAAAAAAACCACCTCAAAACCAGACAAGGTCATAAACTGTTCCATTAACTTAAACCTTAAGAGGTTTTATGTTTACAGGGCTAATCAATATCCTTTTAATTTGTTTTGACGGGGTGGGTAATTATCTTTTGTGATATTGCTAAATGTTGCTGCCAAAACAAACTCCTGAGTTGTTGCTTGAGGCAATGAATTCACATCTCAGAATGTATTTTTAAGTTAGAAATACCTTTCTGTCTTTCCCTCCCATCCCGCTTGCCAGCCCATTTGATATGAGTGGTTCAACAATAAAGTGGAGGTTGCTGAAGTTGCTTTTAGAATTAAGCCTTCAGTTTGCTTGAAATCTTTTAGGTGCTTCATACAAAGTCTGACACAAAAAAAAAAAGATACTGTGCCTGTAACTCTTTGTTTAACAAATTCAGAAAATCAACTACAATCACCTTCAAAATAGTTACCGTATGAGTTGACACAAAGCTGCACAAGATGCTGCCAACATTCAAGCGATTCCACAGATCATTTTCTGAAAGGCTGTTGAGGTACTCTGTAGTTTTTCCTTTTATGTCTTTTCCTGATAAAAAAGGTGTTCCTTTGAGCACTGATGAAAAAAATGCATGTACAAGACATGTATTTTTCACTGTAAGTTTCAGTCAATAATTCAAAAGTTTGTCCTGATTTCTTCAGTTTCACAAGAAATTATGTTAACTCTGCTCACTCTTGCACACTGACATTTTCTAAACAAGGGTAAGCAAACATCTGTATTTGAAAACATGTCCACTTGTACAGAGTGAAGTGATCAAGCTGAGCCTTGTCTCACTGTGACAGGTTAGAACATGTTCTGAAACCGTCTCTTTGTCTCTCCCCTTCCACACTTGGTTCCTGAGCTGTAGGGTCAGTCTCAGGTTTTTTTGTCAGACCCCGTGTATGTGGCATTGACTGTGGTTATACCAGGAAGCCTCCTGCAAAGGTAGGTAGGGTAGATGATGTAATTATGTGGATTTTTTGTTTCAGTTCTTGAATTAAGAAAATCTTTGCATCTGAAGCATGCATCAATGAGCTTGGCTAGATGAAAATAAGCTCTAGTTTGTGAATTCTTAGACTTAGTGGGAAGAAGAGAAATTCCCAGCTTCCTAACTGCACTTGAATGTCACTGTTCTGAAATTGCTGTGATTTCAATTTCCATGAGCAGTTACAAAGCTGTATGTGAGGTCTTTTTACAGCTGAAGAAAAGTTCCAAGTTCAGCAGTGGTATTTGAATGAAGTTGAGTCAGTTGAACTGATTCAAACTCTTTAAGACATTTTATGCTTATAACCTTTAAAACGACCCTTTTCCTTTTGTGCTATTTTGTACTAATGTATTAAAAAGTAACAATTTTACCAATTAATCTATTTGTCTTTTTAATTTATCTTGATGAACTAATCTGAAAAATGTACAGATGAAAAAATCATTTAATCTGTATTTTTAAAGTTCTTGTACACTAGAATTGGTTGGGAACGCACTGTTTACATGGTGGGCAATGAAATATTATTTGGGAGCAATCTAACTATAAGTATAAATGGGCTTCAGAATTGTAACCCTGAAACCAAAATAAATGTCTTTTAAATTCCTGAGTTTTCAAGTAGTTCCTTTTATTGTCAGACTCCATCTTTACAAGCAGAGCTTTCATCTTTGCTTTTATGTAGATGACTGAAACTTCTCTTAACAGCTCCAGAGAATTTCAGCTCTGGTGGCTAATCAGCCCAGAGAAACCTTGGGTACTGTGCTTCATTTCACTTTATTAATGAAAATATTCCTGGATCTTTCATTCCCAGCTTTGTGAGCCTGGCCTCAAGAGGAAAGTTTGTTTCACTTCATGTGTCTCCTGGCAGTAGGTGCTGAGTGTAGACTGGTACTAGCTCTCCTTTGACATAACATGAAACACTTGAGGGATGGGAATCCATGGTGCTGGATGGAGGCTTGTGCTGCTGTGTTTGGATTCGCAAAAGCCAGTCCTGTGAAACTGCACGGTCATGTTCTATGTAACATGGAAACCATCTCTGAGATTGAAAGGGAAGTTTAATTTTCATGTAAGTTGCAGTATGGACTCTGGTGTATTGAGACCCCCATCCACTGCATTCCTGTGTTCCTTTGTGCTGTGAGGCTGGGACTCTGTTACCCTTACTTGTTAAATAACCATCCAATATGCTTAGGGCCACTACCAGCCACATCAGTAAGGCTGTCACTAGCAATGCTAATGACTTTCTTTGGTTTCCAGACTACACTAGTCTAAACTAGGAGAGCAGTCAACATTCCTTGCCAGTGAACTGTCTAAAATTGATGTTGGAAGTTTCCTGACTTTAATGTTTAACAAACTTTGTGCTGTTGCAGACAGTTGTAGAGGAATGGCTCAATCCTACTTATCTAGAAAATCCTTTTCTCCATTGTCATACCTCATACCTCTTCTGTAAGTGACTGACTAGTTCCGCTAACACGCTTGGAAAAGCAGCACTTCAAGCAGCAGATCTTCAGCTCTGACTCCTGGCAGATCAGAAACTCTCTGTGTTCTCGACACTTGTCATGTTTCACAAACATTGCAGTTGGTCTGGTTTTTTTCTACCAGGAGTGTTCTCTATGAGAAAGTTTATCAAGCTGAAGAACATTGCTCATCTGGGATTAAATGCTATATTTTATGATTGACTGTTTACGTTGTAAAAGGATGAATACCTTTCTTATTGAGTTCATCCAGCAGTGACTCCTAAGTAGCATAGCCAGTACGTGAAGCTTCACACATCAAAAGGTGGTGATAAGTAGCTGGTGCAACAATTTTGAGTGATGGACGAAGTCTCTTAAGTTGCACAGCATTGTTTTGCAGGCCCATGCTACTACTTGCTGCCTTTGTTCTTTCTCTTATGCATCTGATTTATCTGCATGTCTTTATATTCCACAAGCAGTCATGTCTTTCTTTTCAGGCAAGCTGCTTTCCAGTTGTGGTTCAGGCACTGTTGGGGAGAAGAGCACTGCTGAGAGCCATAGTGCATGCATTGCTTGCTTTCATTCATGATCTTCTCATAAAAACTGCTTATGGGGTGGGTTGCTTCAGACAAAAGATTTCTTCCTTTCTTGAGTCCCAGTGGAGAGGGGCCACCCTGGAGCCCTTTAGTTCTGGAAGAGTTGAAGTGCCAGCTGTCAGAAGTCATGGGGATGTTTCCATCTGGACAACCAGATGAGAGCTGGCTGGTTCCAGCAGGCTCCTGGGCTGGCTGTGGCTGCTGACCCAGCCATGAGGCAGAAGGTGGTGGGGAAGTGGGCACTGGAATGTTTACACATAAGCTTGTGTACCTGCTGAAGAGACCAGCCTGCAAGGCCCTAATTGCTAATTAAGAATCTTGGTGCTATTAATTTGCAAACTTGATTAGATAAAACCAAAATGTTGTGGGGTAGGGTTGGGGGGGAGTGGTGGGAGGAGAATGGGGGCATGTATGAATGTGCGTATTTAAAGTTTGTATTGGAGAGCATAAATACTCCTTTTTAAGCTACTCTTAATGGAGTTCCTCTATATTTTCCCTCCCCTTCTTGCGTATACCCTGTATACCCTTGAATGTATGAAATGCAATTTCCAAGTATTTAAAGAAAGCTTTGATATCTATTAAGAACCTAGTAAAACATCTGGATGTAACATGTATGAGCCGATGTTTCTAGAACAAAGATTTTTAGCGGTTCCAAATTATCCATCAATATCTGTCAGATTAGCAAGGACAAAAAAAATGCAATCAAAGCACCCTTCATTTTACTGGAGGAACCTGGTAAGAATAGTTCCTTTGTAGATATCTTAACCACACACCAGGGGTGCTTTTCTGTTCTTTCTTGCTTTTTCAAAGAGCTGAAAATCACAGGGGCAGACAGCTTTTTAAAGGCCTCCTCCCTCCTCCCTGCCCCTGGACCTCCCCCCTTGGAAATTGTTCTCTATAATCAAACTAACTATACATCCAAGAGCTTTCTGAAGTCACCCACATGCACACTGCAAGCATAAAGTCAGTAAATATGTTTGATGTCAGAGATAGGGGTTATATTTTGGGCATCAAAACTAGCTTCAAACCATGAAAATAAATATAATCTTGGGAAGGAAGGGGTCAAAAGGTGGGGGAAGGGAGATAATGACATAATCTGTTAGCAGTTTGAAACATCAAATACCCTTGTAGTTGATCACTGGTGTGGGATATTTCAAGGACTGCTTGTGTTGCTGGGTATCACATTTGGAAGAGATTACTTGTTTTGCTTTTGCTTAGTTCTGGTTGAACCTATTTGATGCTTTCAGGAACAAAAAGTGTGAGAGGAAAGATCAGAGATCTTGCTGCTGAGTATCAACAGTTGGTGACTCTGTTTCTTACGAAACCTACAGTGCAAAGTGGTGCTTAATGCATAGCAGGTAGCTCTCCTTTTCAGTCTGCAATTAAGTCCAAATCTCTCACCCAAAGCTGTTGTGCAGTGAGAAGTAATTATTCTCTGATGAGGTGCCCACCTGCAGAGCCATTCTAGAAGCTGTTGCAACACGGAGCTGCAAGAATAAATATCTGAAAGCAATCAGCTTTAGGACAACTTTTTTTCTTGTATGTATCTCCAGTGGTGCCCCTAAAGCTGCAGAAATTTCTGTAGCTTAAGCATGTAGATAATAAGGAATTTATTTAGTTCTCTCTGTGTCCTGAACACATTCAATAATAAAAGAAGCCAAGTATTTCGTTAACAATAAGGTACTCTACAAACCCAGAAATAACTGGAAATAAGTGACAAAATGTTCATAATTTAAAGGTATGCAGTTTTCTCTCAAGTAGAAGATCATGAGAACCAAATGATGTCATCATTTCCTACTTGTGTAATTGATTCTCTACCTTTCTTGTTGCCTGCTTTAAATATCTAGGCTTGAACACAGCTGCAGTGATTCATTTTGCTCCTATTCTAAATACCAGAAAGGTAGTTGGGGTAAGGGAATCACACTTTTCAATATTTGCAAGAATATTCTAAAGAAGAAATACTCACTGTAAGAGTCTGCTCTTTAGTGATCATACCTCTGTCCATGAACGTAACACTTCTTTGCTACTGTTGATAAAATAGATTTTTCTGAATTAAGACAAAAAATAACCTAGATTAGAAGACTTGTTAGTACAAGAAAATCAATTAGATTGCAGCTTTGTTTTTGTTAGTGTAATATATTAAAATGTGTCTTGCAAAAATTTGAAGGGGAAAAGTAAAAATAAAAAAAAATTGGAATCTGCACTGCTAGCAGCATTCATCACCACCCTTACTGGGCTCTTCAAGATTCGTCCTGGACTGAGTTATGATCATGGATTTCCTTTAATGTTTATATGGTAATTGTTTAGCCTTTGACAGTGCAGATTGAAGTTTGAAGAGGTAATAAGTATGAGAAGGAGCAGGCAAACTGCATAATCCAGGCAGTTTAAGTGATAACATGCCTTCCTACCTTCACTCAAAATAGGCAAAAGCTGCTGGAGCTATTTTTGTAACTGCCAAGCTTACAGTTTAGGAGGGAAGACTTGGCTATTCTCAGGACCCACAGCGAATGCCTCGGGAACAGCTTCAGCTGCTCCCCAGCCCTGCCCACTGTATGGACCTTTATCTAAAGGAGGTAAGTGGGGACAAGGAGAGGATCATTTCAGCTCTAAAGGAGAACAACTTGCAGAGAGAGTAGATAAATATATCCCTGCCATCTGTGCTGTGTTTGCTTCTTCCTGCCCACCCTTGCATATGCTGGATATTCTCTCTGCAGAGGGAACAGAAAATCCAAACTTGAGTTCCCAGAGTCCATCACGAGGGAAGAATTAGACCTTCATATCTCACACTCTTCAAGAACTTCTCTGTCATGAATTGTCACTGAAATAATGAGAAGCCTTGTTGTCTGATGGACCCTTCCCTGACAGCTCTTCTTCAACCAGATAAAGAATAAATATAATCTTGGGGACTAGCCACTGTGTTGTCAGGAAGAATTAGGCTGAAGAAGCTTGGAGGATTAGAAATACTTATTAAAAAGTAGATTTAAACTGTCTTTGTAAAATGACAAAAACAAGTTGAGGCTTTCTTATCCTGTGTCAGCCTTGGGTTTAGTGTCTTCAGCAAATCATTATGTGGGATAATAAAAAGAATTTTAAATGGAGAAAGAAACTGGAGCATTTGTCCCTGAACTGTGTTGTTTCTGTTAGTTTATAAACTAGTTTGCAAATTCCCGAACAGGGAGTTACAGAATCACCAGGTTGGAAAAGACCTCTTGGATCATCGAGTCCAAACATTCCTATCAACCCCTAACTCATGTCCCTGAGCAGCTCATCCACCCATTCTTTAAACACATCCAGGGAACGTGACTCAGCCACATCCCTGGGCAGCCTCTGCCAGTGCCCAGTGACCATTTCTGTGAATAATTTTTTTCTGGTGTCNAAGGAGTGGTCCACCAGTGCTGAGTACAGAGGGAGAATAACCTCCCTGGACCTGCTGGTCACACCGTTTCTGACACAAGCCAAGATGCCATTGGCCTTCTTGACCACCTGGGCACACTGCTGGCTCATGTTCAGTAGCTGTCAATCAACACCCCCAGGTCTTTCTCCTCCCAGCAGCTTTCTAACCACTCTTCTCCTAGTCTGTAGCACTGCATAGGGTCCTTGTGCCCCAAGGAATTGCAAGTCTTGAAGCTTTTGGGGGAGAGGAGATGGTGAGTGCAGAGACGGTAGCCACTGTCTTTCCACTGCAGATTGATAGTAATGTCCCTGGAAAAGTGCAGTCTGGTAACTGAGTTACCAGACAAAAGCACAGGGCATCATTACTTTTCAAGTCTTCAGGAAAAAGTAGGTTTTTCGTTCAATAATATTCTGAATACCAACCCCGGCAGGAGAAACAGGTTCATGCTTCTCTGATGCCTGAAGAGGAAAGGGCTCTTCTGCTTCATATGCTGGAGCAGGATATGGTAGGTATTTAAGCTCGCCTGGTTGCAAATAGGAATAGTGTCAGATGGTTAAACACCTGAATGATCTGAAATTACCATGAGGAAATGTTGCTGGGTTGCTGGAGAGAAACACTTGAGTATCTCTTGATAGTTATTATGCATGTGAGTGTTGGACTGGCTCTTGTTAAAGTCTATGGTGCCATGAGATAAATGAAAATTCCTCTTTTATTCCTTTTGTGGAACATTTGAGGGAACCCTTGGAGTGTTGCCCTCAAAAACCAAGGTCCTTCTCCAGTGCTTAGACTCATCTCCTTCAGTGAGTTCCTTACGGTCTCCTTAACAGCTCACTTGGACAAGAGACAAGTTTTCTCTAAAAACAACTCAGCACAGTTTATTGTGATCTTGTCTTTCCTACTGGCAGCTTTCACCCTGCTCCTGCCTTTGCCTGGCAGCCCAGATGGGCAGAACCAGCTCTGCTTTAAGGTTCTGCCTGCCCCATTGTGCCAGTTTTCTTTCTGCGAATAATTCACCTATGCTGGCTACATGATGGCCATGTAGATCAGTAGTTCTGGGCTAGAAACAAATGTTTTATTCACTCAGTGTCAAAGATATTCAGTGATGATTCTATTTCACATCATGAATTTTGAAACTTCCATTATAATTTCAACCAGTCATAGCCTTGATCTCAGTACAATTCTTGCCAGTGAAAAGGAAAATTTAGTTTGTTTCTTCTGGCAGACACTGGAGATTTTTTTTTTCTTAATCCCTACAGTTCTGATTTTATGATGAAACTGCACCTGAAAACAAGCAAGTGCCCAGTGAGTCTAACATTTCCTTGCAAGTCAACCCTCCTGTCATCTCCTTTGCTTCCCCACCCTAGGTTTACTTCTAAACATCGCCAGGACAATGGAAGTTTGGCCTCAAGTTTCTTTTTTTCCCCTAGGTGTAAGCTATCCATAAACTCTCCAGCTACACTGCAACTACTCTGGATTTGCTGTAGAAATTATTTCTCAGAAAAAAACCCCAAGTATGAGGTTTGTGATTCATCCATTTGCAAACATGGCCCTGCATAAAAAGTCTGAATGGATATTTTGTAAACCATGCATATAGACTAGAAGAGCTCTGAAAACCCAGAAATATCATATAAAGACCACAAGACTAAACAAAAGTAAGATAAATATTTGAGGGGAGAGGATGAGGTAGAGGGAAAAAAAAGGATCTTTCTATAGCTTGTGCTATAAAGGCAGAAGCAAATATAACAACTGTAGGTCTGAGAAACGACGTGACTGAGCAGGCTTGCACTGAATAACACTATGAAACGTTGTTCCAGGCAATAAGAGGTGGCAGACTGTCACCCCGTACAGATGACTCAGATTTTGGAAATTAATCTTCTATGGATAGCTATCTAAAGCTGGCCTTTTATACAGCCAGAAGCCCCATCTTTACTGCTGTCGTTTTACATCTTTGGGAGGGGAAAAAAACAGGAGTTTTTCTTCATGTTGTGTTCCATTTGTATCCTAAGACTTCTGTAGTCTGCTGGAGTCAGTTTTGTTAGAAGCTTAGAGAAGAACTCAGATCTCTGAACTTTTCCTGACTTCTCAGCTATGTCCTTGTTTTCTGGGAGGAGTGTGTGCAGAGCTAAGAAAACCTAAGGAGGACAGAAACGGAGGTAGAATGTGCCAGGAAGGCTTGTAAAAGAATTAAGAACACAGTAACATCAAGAAATTCAGATATACAGGCATACTTCAGTTTGGCTATGCGCAAGCTGTTACAAGTCAAAATATATATCAGTCTTAAAAACTAAGACGAGTAAGTCAGACATTTTATTAAATCATGTTCAAAATTTCAGGAAGGCATAAATATATTTGTCTTGACAACATCCTTAAGTTTGCAAAGGGTCCAAGTGTGTTGGTATTTTAATTACTTTTCATTCATAATTACTTTTGTGCCTCCCTATCTTTGCTGTTCTAACAAGAAGGTTCTCGTGAAGGAAATGGGCTATTTCCAATATGTATGTTCGTTTGTACTTTTCACTACCATGCCCCTACACCAAAATCATATCAGCAATACTCCTGTGCTATTCTGATGGGTTGTTTCTAGCTAAACCCCTGCCTCAAGGCAGGATGCCCTAACTCCAATCCCCAAGGGAACACGAGGGTAAGATGGATCAAGACTGATTTTTTTTTAAGTGTGTTCAAAATACTACTGCATGTACCAAAGAGGTAGTAAAATCTTGTTTATCAGACATGCTGTTCTTTGATACCAAAGACACCTTGAATATCTCCACCTTGGAAAACATACAAACCAAACCAAAAACCTGGGTGTTTTCTGAATCTTACCGTTGGGTTTACCTTCAGTAGCCATCCCCAAAGGGAGAAGGGAGGAGGTTCCTCAGCTTGGTCCTCAGTCTCTACTGGTTAGTCTTTGCCATATAGTTTTACAGAGAATCTTTTGATGAGGTCCCTAAAATCAGCCCAGAAGAATACAAGGAAGGCAAAAAGTACAACATTATCAAATTCTTTATCAGGATTCATTTATCTGATCTAAATTCCTGAGTGCTAATATATGTGTGTGTGTGTATATATATATGATGTTTGTAAATCAAAATGGGAAAAGATATAAATTTAACAAGGTTTAAGACATCTAACATCAGCGGGTTTTAGGAACTGTTTGTTGTTTTGTTTTTTGTACTTATCCAGGGTTGTAAAATTTTCCATTGATTTGCATTACAGACTAGTTCCCACTGTGCTGAGCAGTGCTTAATGACTATTTGTGATTACTGTGCTAATGGTACTGATTTACTTTTAATGGGTGCCAAAGCATCCTCGAGTGTTTACTTTGTTAAAGATACCGTGGACAAAGAGATAAAGGAGATTTAAGAGGACGGCACAAGACTGGGGCTAGTCTGGGCTCATACAAGATGAGAACAAGCAGGTAACAACCAACCAGAAAACACCAGAAAATCAAACCAGCAAAGCCTAACTGTCTGCTTGAAACTCGGGAAACAATCTAGTGTTGGAGTCTGAAACCTGAGATGCTGTGATGTTCCTACCTAGGTTGCCTTTCCCCTCAAAGAGAGTCAGAGCAACCTGGAAAACCTGCACCTGATTGATGGCAGGTTTTCACCAGGTGTAAGAACACAGTTTGGTGATATACAGAGTTTAAAAATGTCCAAGATGGGCAGCCTGATATCTACAGGTGCTGTCTAGAAAACCCTTAAGGGTGCTTTTAGATTATTAGTCCACATGAACATTTACAAGAAGAATAAACAGGTGACTGTGGATGTCTCGTTTTAGGGTTGGTGGTGTACTTGTACACCAATTGTACAGAGAAATCTCTGACAGGAGGCTGCAGCATGTAAACTAGCAATTTGCAAGGAAGTTTGGGTTTGGACTGTGACTTCTTATTCTACAAGAGATAACAAGGGTATAGTGTTAAAATAACATAGAAATTCCTAAAAAATGCTGAGGAGTCAGACTCTGACCTATATTTAGCATGGTGAAATTACAGTACAGCACCAACAAACCAAAGTCCATTACTCGTAGACCATCTATTAAATGGAAAACGGGAAGTTTAGCTGTTGCAATGTCAGGCTTGCAGGAATATAGAGAGATGAATGATGCTAAACCAAAAAGACATTATGATTTAAAGTCCACAAAACACCAGTACTTACTGAAAATGACACATTCTGCAACTAAGTTGGAAAGAAGTGGTCGACAACTACATTGGTGCCACATGAGTCTTCTGAGTTTTGTGACCACAGATGAATTTGTACTGTGACTGCCTTCTCCACCTTCCACAGAAAGATGGGAGAGACCACTGAATTTGCTGCTTCCTCGAGGAGCTTCACTTCAAAAGCAGAACTGCTATGGGCCCAGATCTCCAAGTTCCAGAGCATTATACTGCCAGATCAGATAATTGTCCACTAGTGGTATTGGTATTTGGAAGGAGATCTGTAAAACATAGGGGCCACCAGAAGCAAAACCCGTTGGTAAGTTTTGCAGAAAAGTGCTAGGAGTCTGTTAGCAGGGAAAAGATGAGTTGTTGGGAACTGGTGTCTTCAAAGGACTTAACTACAGACATGGGAAGTCTGCAAATTGGTGATGGAAGTGCAAGTTCCCCCGCAAGACTCGCTGGCACTGGTCCCTGAGGAAGGAGAGCTTCTCTGTGCCCAGAGCAATTCTCCAACACTGCTCTCTTGGTGACCTGTCTTATGTTATCATATATCCCTTTCCAAAGGAGAAATGGAGATCCTCCCTATTGGAATTGCCCCTCTGAGTTTGGACTGTAATTCCCTGTTGTTTTCTCTGCTGAGCAACCTCTGTATCTGGGTGATCTTGGTGGGGTTATTTTTATCTTACTAGACAAAGGAAAAGAAAAGGGAAAAGAAAAGGAAAAAGAAAAGGAAAAGGAAACTGAGAGGAAGAGGGAAAGAGGGAAAGAGGGAAAGAGGGAAAGAGGGAAAGAGGGAAAGAGGGAAAGGGAAAGTTTTTTTCCTGAAAACACTGCTGTCTTCAAAATGCTTTATCATAAAGAAATCATGAACTGTGGAAGAATTTTCTCTTTGCAAGGTGTTCATGGGTCATATCATCACAAAGCGTTACCCAAGTCAGCTGTGTGAAATCTCTGCATCAGAGTATGGCATTTAAGGCAAATTCCCCAAAGTTTGTCAAAAAATGCAGTTTAGGGATATCTCTGACCTTCTGTCTTTTGAGAGGGATGTTTAAACAGGTTGGTTTGTATGCACATATTCTCATATCCAGATTGTACAAAAGCCACTGTTCTTACATTTCCATTGTTAATAGGTTGCTTGTACTATTGCTGCAGAAGTCTTGCTTGCCCAGGCCCCAGGGCAGCCAGAGAGCCTCTGGCATTGTCTAAGGAGCACTCTTTTTAGTTTACACCTCACAGACTGGTCAGTTTTAATCCCCAGCCTGCAGGAATGGGGATCAAAGCTGTTTTCCTATCTTTATGCTTTTTTCTCATAGAAATCTTTTCTCTTTGGGTGTGAGGGAAAGGACAATCCCTGCTTTGGCGCTTCTGTAGGAGAGAGGGAGAGCCGGGGTGGGAGCTCCCTGCCGTCTTGTGCAAACTCTTCCCTGTTTTCCTCCACCTCAACCTGACCTGAAATAAGTTTAGGAATCAGTCTTAATTCTTATAATTAAAAGTAAATATTTTCCTAAAATAAAATAATTTTTTTAAGTTGGGATTTTCTGGGTGGTTTTCTTTTCAGAGGGGGGGTATTGTGTTTTGGTTGGGTTTGTTTTTTTTTTTTAAGTCAGCTTTTCACATTGAAAAAATGCAATTCCTGGAAGTTCAAAGCAACTCTGTTACAGGAAGAGTTAGTTTCTTTTTCCCACAGCCAAGCGATGTTTTGTCAAAATAGAGTTATGTATTTTTTTTTAATAGCATGACTTGTGACTAATACAAACGGAATTAAAACCTCAGTTAAAACAAAAGCCAGGAAACAAGCAGTCTCTTCTGCATGATCTTTGTTTTCCCTTCACACCCCAAGTAGCTTAGCATGCCTGCAGTCATCTGGTGGATTATAAAACAAGCAAGGACCTAAATTCATATCAGTATCACCAGCAGAAAGAGTTCCATGACTCCCCACAAATAATCTGTGGATACTGAGCTCAGCTGGTACAGCTACATGTAGAAAGGTTGCTTATGTAAGTATGGGTTTCAGGCTTCAGTCTCATGGGTATATTAACAAACCTGTCATTGCTCAGAATTGAAATAACATGTATTCATGTTTTGGATTGGTATTGTGAATTCCAAGCAATGATTTGTTTAGTTTTGGTTGGAAGACTCCAGCTTTGGTGAAGCAAGCCCTAATTTGAAAATCTTTGTGCCTGCTAACGTTAAACAGCTGCAAAGCTGTATAGTGGTGCTCACATGCGAGCATCTCACAGCTGCCCTTCTCCTAATATTTAGAAGAAATGTCTGCAATGTTCTGTGGTTTGGACTCCAACTTTCTCAAAAAGTCCAGAAATGTCTCAAAAATACTTATTGTTTCTTGTGCAACGCTTGTGTAGCATATTTGAAAATAAGTCAGTGATTCATAAATGAATGTGTACTGATGACACTGTATCCTCAAGATAGCTGTATTATAAAAGAATAATGCAAGAATATAAACAACTCTATTAGAATAACTCTTAAATGACCAAACTGAACATGAAGGAACATTTTACCAGATACGACTTTCTCATATGGTCATAAACCAATGTGTGCAGATCTCTCTCTGCACAGTCAGCTACCAAAAAGGTGAATGGCAGTGTTGCAAAGCAATTAAAAGACTTGTCATACAAATATGGGGCAGGGCCAATTAACAAGCCTGGGGAAAAGAGCAATTTCTTGTCAAAACTGTAATGAACTAGGCTAGTTTAAAAGCTTTAAAGGCACATTTTTTGAGTCTATGCGCTTAGAAAGCATTGAATTAGGGAGTGGTTTCTGGTAGTAAACTGAGGAGCAGAAGCAGTGTAGGGAAGGAAGGAAGAGGTAAGGGAAAAAGTGGTAACTCCTGAACAGGAAAGTCGTGGTGAATATCTGGGACTTGCCTGGGACAGTAATCTTTTTACCCAGTTTAGCTGTGGGAAGAACAGGACATGTGCAGCAGTCCGAAAATGCTTCAGATAGTTATTACATTGATCAGAATCTCTTACTACAATTTGCCATTAAGCAACAGAATTTAGTTTTCCATGAAGATTTTTAATTTTTAAATCGTGTCCTGCTATCTCCTGCTGATGCAAAGGCCAGAATGGCTATTGTGGCTCTGATGCGTGATCACCATGAAATATTGCCCAGAAATTTCTGCACCAATTCACATCTCTGGGTTGAGCTGGTACACACTTGGATATAAGACCATGGGTCCTGCCTTGAAACCTGTGAAGGCCTGAATACTCACTGCATCTTTTTGGGAAGTAAAATTGTTATCATTTTACTTTTCCATACAGTTGTTTTTCCAGTTCTGAATTTGATCAGCTTCTGCTTTCTGCTTTCAGTCATGCAGCTGGATAATATACTTATTTACAGGTAATATTTTTTAATGTAATTTTTATCCATAGATATTTACAGGCCATGATCAATTCAACTCTAGCCTTTGACTCAGAACTAAGAAATAGAAAGATATTTTTAAGGCCTTCAGTGAATATTTCAGTATTTTTCTCTGCATTTTCCGTTTCTTAACTGTCTTTTCAGTGTGTAGACACTGGCATAGGGGACAGAGCACAGAAATGCTTGCCTCCTTCCCTGATGGCACAGCCAGTTCTTCTCTCATCATTTCACACCGAGGGTTCCTGCTCAGTAGATCATTTAGCAAGATGCTTTGGTCTCTTTCAGCACCACTGCTTCCAGGGTACTTTTTCTATCACATACCTGTGGCATTATTTTTTTCTACACTTGATGTTACAGTCTTGCATTTTAATATTACTTCTTCAACTCTGCTTTGTGTTCCCTGAAGATCCATGACTAATGTCAAGAGGTGACGTTATTTGTTAACTCTAAGGATTTTAATTTCACTGCTTTTTGTTATAATACTTCTGCTTTCATAGTGACAGTACTTGTCATTCTAGGTTTGAAACCGGACAAAAGCATGTATGACCATGACAAGCAACAACAAATCAAGGAGAAAAATTTAGACATTTTAATGATGACCACATTGAACACCATCATTGGGAAATCTTACAGTAAGTCAGCAGGCAAGAGTCTCATTTGTCAACCTGTGTACACTGCATACACTTTATTTATTAAAACCCCATTTCAACAAAACTTTCTTCTTTGCTTAAATACAAGTCATCTTTTGTGTGCATAACTGCCTGGGATGCATGTTATAAATGCAGGAACAAAACACATTGCATAATTTCTAAGCAAAAAAACTCAGTTCAGCAGAATGCTTGAAAGTTTGAGATAGGGATGGGGTGAGGGGCGGAATGGAGGTTGTCCACCAAAGAATATTTTCTTTCTCATAAGCAAGGTTATTTCATTGCATTGGGAATTTACCACTGATTTCAGAGGAAATATAATTGGGTTCAGTAGTTTGCTGTGTTGAAAAAATCTGGAAAATTTCATCTGATGGAGTAATTGCAAGATCAATTTCATAATTTCTCAGTAATACAGATGCTACCAGTGTTTTCCAAAGGATGCAGTACATTTGGAACCCGCTTTCTGCTACATTTTTGTGTCATGTGTGTATTTATAGCTTTGACTGGCTATGCAGGCTGTTTTCACTGAGGGCACGAAGATACTCTCCACTTCTGCAGAACAACACATTCCCCCAAAGGCACCAAGTCCCACTTCCTGCTCTCCTTCTGTTTTGTGCTTGTTCTGCTGATTTTGACATTGTAAATATGAGAGGGGTAAACCCAGGGGGCTTAAGCCCAGGGGTAAGTTATACTCTAAATCTATCATCTGCCCAATTAGGAAAAAAAAGTAGAGATTGTTCATTTGGATTTAGAAAACAGGATACCTATTGAGCTTTGTGAAAACTGCACAGGAGGGACGGTCTTCAGCATCTTATAAAAGTCATACAGTTGAAAATCTATATCTACCATATCTATATCTAAACTATACCAAGAGAGAGCAAGACAGAGAAGGGTAGGGACCAGGAAGCACCTTCCCTTGCTCCAAGAGCAACTGTGTTGGCTTCCACAGTCAAATAAAAACACATAGGATGCAAAGCAGCAGTTACAGGCTTAAATTGCCGCTTCCAAGATCTGCCACCTAACAGAGATTTCTAATGGGAAGAATGGTGATGGATAGGAGTCAATTCTTTCCATAGGGAAAGGAGAAGGGAATCCACGCTGATGGACATAGTAAAGGGGAGGCTAGACAGACCTCTCTCAGGTCTGACACAGGTAAAAGGTCATCTGCCCTGGAGTCATGTTTTAGGCTTAGGTGGTCTCAGGAAATTAATTCTCACCTGAGAAGTGCATTAATCCGGCAAAGGCTTTCATTTTTATTTAAGCCAATCCTTTTAAAGAAAAAAAAAAGCCAAACTCAATAGGTCTGTTCTCAGTCTGAACATTATTTAACAATCTGCTTTTTTTTTTTTTTTTTTTTTTTTTTTTATTTTTTATTTATTTTTTTTTTTTTTTTTTTTTTTTTGTAAGACAGATACTAATATTAAATCATTATTAACCCATTGGTGTCTACTCTGTCCCTCAGAAATGTAGTATTATGTGGAGATATCAACAGACAATATTTAGTTAACTGATAAAATATATTATAATATGTCTACAATCTCATTATAACCAGTAAAAAAATGAGTTGAATAACCTTGGTTTTCCATATATCCGCTCGTGTGAAATCACAAAGCCACAGCACAGAGAAGCAGTTTGATTCTATTTTTTCACTGCTGTCATTGTGTTAAAGTTCCACCTGGCAATGGTTTTTCTTCCTGGACCCAGTTATCTTCCTGCACTCTGCCTCTACTGCAAATAAATGGATTTATGTGGCCGTATGACTAAGAGTATAGGAGTTACTTTTTGGAATAAGAAATAGTAAAAGAGATAAATTATTTTATAATGTTTAATCCATCCATATGTTCTATGTAATCACCAGAATATTTGGGGTGAAACTTTCAATGGGACTATGAGAAACCAATTTAGAGGTCTACCATAAACCACCCAAGCCCAGAAGCCTCACACTCTTCATTTGTTTTGAAAAGTTAATGATGCATGCAAATTTTTTTTTCTGCTATGTTTTGTATGCATTTAAAGTTAGGGAGATTTTCCTAAAATATATGTTGGTTTCATACTCATTATCCATAATTATTTTCTTGCTAATTCAGTCCTACGTGTTACAACAGTAACACCTGTACATAAACTAAACGTGGTATTTTTCAGTGCTGTGGAGAACACGTAGGTCGAGTAGGTGGTATTGAGTTCTGAAAAATAAGAGATGCACTTTGCCTCCTGGTCCTACCCCTATTGAGGATTCTCCTAGGTGTTTATAGGAGTTGGCAAAGTGAAGGCAAAGAGATAATGCCTCTCTATTGTTGCTTAATGAGTCAATTAATTATGAAGATTTAGCCTGATCATGGGTCGTGACCTCACACTTAATATACCAGTGCTGGTGTGATGCCTTCAGGCATTTTTTCCTAGAGAGAAGCCCAGCAAAGCTGTCTGTTCTGTCTAGACGCAGGCAATGGGATATCCTAGGGACATAGAAAGGTTTGGTTTCAGCATGTTTCTAGTGATAGCCTGTGCTCTGTGGCATACTTTGAGTTAGACCCCTGCTGGCTGTTCTCTGATGCATGTTAGGTTACATGCAGGAAAACAGTGAATATTGAACATCGATTATAAATCACTAGTTAATGTGAAGTCTTTATAAACATTTTATAAACTACCTAGCTGATAGCCAGGCTAGCTGGGTAACAGAAGGCAACAAGAAGTCTGTTCCCACCTGTGAAAATGAAATTAAGAACTTTTAATATATGCTTTTAATTTAATTACTTTTTCCCCCTATTGGAATGACCTACATAAATCCAGCTTTTGACATCAAAATGATGCGAGAGGGTTAGAGAAGTACCTTGGAGATGCAGCTGGAAGCTTGTTTCAGTGGGATAATACCTACACAGAACAAGCAGCTCCACTGACAATCCTGTTTGTGTTCAGTGCAGACGGGGCACTGACTGCTGGGAGGTTTGTGGGTTGAACTTGATGTTGTCTCCAAAATGCTGAGCCAGCAGGACGGTCTCCGAGGGAACATTTCTAGCAGCAAAATTAAGCAGAGCTGTCTCGATCCAAGGCCAAGATTCCTTCAACAAGGGGAAGGTGGGAATGTTCCATCTGTGCCTTCGGCAGCGCCAAACATTTCCTTGGGCGCACAGGATGATCTGACTGCTCTTAAATGTTTGTTTAAGGTATTTAACTCTGAGGAAAAAAAATTCTTCAAGCTGGGAACAACTGTCCTGTTTTCACCTACACAATTCAGTTGGGAGAACAGAGCATCATGTACATTTTTATTCATGCTTATTGAAGCTGCACTTAGGAGAACAGCAACATGGCCATGTAAATACACCAACAGTAGTGTATTTACCACTCATATGCATGCCTGTGCTCTTCTGAAAAGATAATCAAAAACATTGAATATCTCTGAGACGGGGAAATATATAGCTCCACTGTGTCTTCTGATTTCTGAAAACAAGAGCCCTCTGAAAGAAAGGTATTAGCCCAAGCTCTCCAGCATTTCAGTATATATTTTTTTTTCTTTGCTGGTATTTGCCCCCTTACTTCATCTTTTGGCCTTTACTGTTTTATTTTCCCCCTTGTCCTTTTCCCACCCCATTTCCCAGATACTTGAAAATTATTATTACATTGTAAAGTGGAAAACGCCTACAACTTGAGTGCTTTAGACAGAGTAACTGCATGAAGGCTTTTGTAAATCTTTGTAATTCTCTTTCTATGCATTTTATGTACTGTCTTGCAATTTTCTTTTCTTTTGCTAGGGGTAGTAGAGAAGAAGATACAGCTGGATTATCTTACAGGTTGGCATACAGAGGAGCTACAAATTCTTGATATGAAGTAATACACATTAATCACTGAAGCTAAAAACAATACCTTTCTGTTCTAGAAGCAGCCTCACCTTCACTCAAACTAGGGTAGATTCGGAGATCTCTTGTGCTACCAACAACCTATGTTTTAAATGTTCTGTTAATCTCAAACTAGTATAAATAAAGACTAACTTTCTTTCAGCTACTCTGATGAGTTTGGGCTTATGTCAGCTGATGTTTTAAATTACTTGCCTAAGGACAGAAAAAAAAATCAACATCAGGAAAAAAATTGTTTTCCCAATCCTATGCTTGGGGCGCTAGCAGAATGATTTAGCTTTCTTTTCCACACTGGCAGGCTAGTTTCTGCAAACGTTGCCAAATTTCCAAATACCTTGACTCAAGTTCATAAAAACTTCCTACTTGGGAGAGAAAATTGGAGGGCAAAAGTTTTACTAGACCAGTTGGAAAAGCCAACAGGCTTTACAGCAAAGAGTCTCTCATTTCCTTTGGTTGTAGTTGTTGTCTTTTCCCTTATTTTATGAGTAACTCTGTGAAAGGAGGCACTTAGCTACAGTCAGTTGTGCAGAGTAATGCTGGGAGCCGATTCACAGCCAGTGCCACAAAAGGATAATACATCAGAAGTGACATTTCTACATGGTTATATCTCCCCAGGTGTGGAGAAGAATTCCTTCCCTTTCATTTGAATTTAACCCAATATAAATTTTTTTATTTTTCACTGAGTGTATCTGTTCTTGCACTGATGTTCCCTGAAGAATAATGCCTTTCAACAAATGTACCTTTAAGTGTAAATACCACTTTAAAATGGTTACTTAGGTGTCACATACATCTTTACTAAGTTAATACACATGTAAATACAATTCTACCTGTCTGTCCATCTGTCACACAGGGCATACATAGTTCAAATGCTTCTAGCTATGTACAGTTCTTCACAGCATTGCTCACAGGTTCTTGGTGCTATGGTTGTATCAAATGCATTTCTGTGCTTTTCTTGCAGGACCAGAGAATGTCCCTATGCAGGTGGTTTAAAATATTTCTATACTAATCAGACAACATGTGTTTGTTGCAGGAGTGGTTTTTAGGTAAGTGGTGTCTTCAAGGGAGACAGTCATGTTGTTGTTCTGGATGAAACCCAGTGTTATGGTTTTCTCCAACGGATTTTTAAGGTTGGTTTCTTACACAGCTTAATTATCCCACAAGCCGAGGGCCAGTCTTCTTCTGGATAGTCACAGGTGGTTGTTTCAGCTCTTTCATGTTCTTTCCTTCCTTACAATTTTGAGAAATGATGGGTGGAATGTCTCCTATAGCAAAGTGTGATGTTTTCATCAAATTATGTCCATATTTTTAGTAAGCTGTTAATGTTTTTTTGGATCTTGTGGGTTTTTTTTCTGGCCCCTCACCACANAGGTCATGGAAACTTTCAAAATTTCTGATTTCAAAGATTCAGAGAAATCTTTTTTAAAACTTTCATTCCATTCTTCTGGTTGTTAGGCTTCATAAAATTATACATCATATGCTATAGGCAACAATTCAATAAGTCCACAGTTGAATTCCCTTTAATACCACCTGGTCCTGACCTTATAGTGAAGAGAATAGTAATATCTCCAAAATTTAAAGCAGTGCACAGACTGCAGAGTGAATATATTTGGAGCCATCAAAAACTGAATTTATATATTTTTATCTAGAATGCTACATGAACTGTATCCTTTCAGGAGTTAGATTTTTAATAAACAAGTTTGCATTTTAAGGACTCATGTCTTCTGTCTCATTGCCCAGCTGATAGACCTTGCAAATTCCTGGGAAGTCTTATAGGAAGTGCTGGCAAGATCTCTGCAGCTGTGGTTCTTGCATGTACCATTTCTATGGCAAAGGGCAGGACAGAATGCACCTGAAATGTTAGTCTTTGGAAAGAAAAACTTTGACAGTAGCATCTACTTAGAGAAAAATAAAAGAAGTGCGAAACAGATGGCAGGGAGATTGCTAGAAGGACAACGGTTTCCAACTAATTTAATGTTTTATATAATTTAAGCATAAGGGGAGCCTCCACAGAATGACGAACTTCATCTGAACTAAGGTGCAGGCCAACAAACACAAAGTTGTAGAAGACCTTTTAAGCTGATGAGCATGTCAAAGCAAATACTTGTGGGAAAGAACATGGTTCAGGTCACATGCCATAGATACATGAATGATCCTGGAGAAGAGGAGGCTGAGGGGAGACCTCATTGCTCTCTACAATACCTGAAGGGAGGTTGTGGAGAGGAGGGAGCTGGCCTCTTCTCCCAAGTGACAGGGGACAGGACAAGAGGGAATGGCCTCAGTCTCTGCCAGGGGAGGTTCAGGCATGACATAATGAAAAAATTATTCACAGAAAGGGTCATTAGGCAATGGAACGGTCTGCCCAGGGAGGTGGTTGACTCGCCTTCCCTGGAGGTATTTATGGTGCGTGTGGATGAGGTACTGAGGGGCATGGTTTAGAGATTGGTGGGAATGGTTGGACTCAATGATCCGGTGGGTCTCTTCCAACCTGGTGATTCTATGATTCTATGAAACATTTGTGATATGAACAAGAAGGTGCCTTTTTTTTTTAATCAATACTTTAGTGTATGAACTATGCCGTGCAATGGTGTGAGGGAGCAACTGGCAAGACCACCTTCAGTAATGGTAGTAAGAGACTTTAGAAAGAAAAACACTAATTCTGTTTCTGGTTAGGCATCTGCCTTCCTTGAAGTGGTGAATTAACTTCAGCAAGGAGAAGGTTCTAATCTGATGTCACCCTGTGCTCCTACCAACAGCATTATTTCTAAGCCAAGGCTCAGATTTAGACTGTGTTTTCTTCATGTATTTGGTCTCTAATGATGAAGTCTGGATGAAGTCACCAAAGTCTCTTAATGTGAGTCTTGGGAAGTATACTACTCTGCCCACAAAATGCCTCTTTTAACTCTGCTAAGAAAGTTTTATTACATTAGTGTTGTTCTTGGGATTATAAATAGCGGCAAGTTGAAAGAGGTTGGTTGTGCCACAGTATCTGCACATCAAGTGCACAGCTCTGCAAAAGCATTTGGATGATCTGTTTCAACGGAAAAAGATCTGCTGGAGATTGGAAAGCAATAGAGCTGCTATCCCTGCACTTCTAGTCTAAACGTAGCCAGCATGACAGGGTGAGCAAGGATGCTGAGTGAGGTTCCATTGCTGGAAGACAGGGTACCCGCACCCACATGTTTTGGTAAAAGGTCATAAGGGCTTTGGGAATAAAAGCTTCAGAGCTGCTGAAAAGCAGCAAACTGACCCTTGAACTGTGTGGAGCGAAGATGATTCAGTCCCACGAGAGATTTCAAGAACTCAAGTATTGTTTCTATTCCAGCTCTCAGCCTCCTAAAAGTAATTTTTCTCCACAAAAGAAAATAAAGCTTAACAGCTATCTAGGTTAGCTTCAGAACCGTGGAGCAGGGATGTCCTGGCCACAGAGAGCCTGGCACAGGACACTTGCATGCTGAGCTGTGCAGAGGCTGTCCACCCTCCAAGGCCCCTGTTATCAGTAACACCAGGCTGTTTCCTGTGTTAGATACTGCAGTTTGTCCAAGTCACTAGATGATCTGTTGCCTTGGCTTTTTGCTGATTTACTGGAATGATATTAGTCAACCCCAAGTTTGAGTTAATTTGAGCCTGGTTTTCAATTTTTTTGTCTGTCCCTGTTTGCTTCAAGAAGAGCAGGGAGTTGGAGCAGGGGCGTGTGGAACATGGGAGTCAGGTTTTCTGTGTGGAGAGGGCCCCAGCTCTTACTGAAAACAGCCTCTACAGTGCACACCCATCTCCAACTCTGCTTCCCTCATAGCACCAGCAACCAGGCTGCCTGGGGAACCCCACCTCTGCTTACAGCATACTGCACGGTATGGAATATTCCATCATCCTTCCCTGTCTAACAATATCTCGTGTTATGTACGGGATACTAAAATGTTGTCAGTACCATCCTTGCCAAACTGAGACATCATGGAATACTTTAAATAGAGAATTTTCCATTATTTTGTGCAAACGCACAATGCATACGCTGTAGGATGGACTGGTTAGATTTCCACAGCCACTATTGTGGTCAAGTGGCAGCCATTCTCCTACTGTGTGAACTTGTCATGTCTACATTATCGTAACTCTATCCCATGGTTTCCATTATGTTAGAACATAACATACAATCTTGTAAGAAAAAACCCTTTTTTTTAAAAAACAACAACCTACCAATCATATAAATTCTATTCCTTTACAAATTATTTTCACTTCACTATTATCAAATTAGTTTTTTCTCTAATTTCTTACGATGTCTTAGGTAAATGTTATTTTTGGTGCTTCTCATTCTTAAGCATTTTCTTTTGTGGAAATTATTTCAATGTGTTCCTCACATCGCAATGGCTGGTGATAATATGGAAGTCTCAGTAATATTTGTGAAATATTTTAATGCAAATGTTTAAATAAGAAGCATTACTCATTTCGCCTGTGCACTGGCTTGATTAATTTATATAGAATTAATGTTAAATTTCTGTTGTGTGACAGGTTTTTCTCTTTCGTTTGAGCACGGACAAACCACAACTCAAACAGCGTAATTTCATTTTAAAACTGATTCCCTGTTGTTTGGGGCTTTCAAGGGACAATACAACTTCTTGTGGAGCGTGACTCTCTGATTTCAGTGCTTTATTTTTTTCTTTCCACCCAGGTTTACAGGGGGATGGGGAGCAATCCTTCTAAAACATCTTTTTGCTCTTTACTTTCCTACTGAAATGCTGGTGGTGTAGGGGGTGGCGGAGGGGAGCTGCAGCCTGTCTCACTGGTGTTATTGGGGACCGCATGGCCAGGCTGGCCGGGGAATCGTGGCTCTGGGGACGAGGGGCTGGGGGCGACGGACACGGCTGGGGTTCCGGGCTCTGCTTTTGGAGCTGTTTCGGTGCAAATCACTCTGGAATTGCCTCGTTTTCCACTTCCAGAGCAAAAAAATAACTTTCCCTATGGGGGCATCTCCGACTTAGCCATCGGTCCGCGGCACTGCTGCTCTCACACTGAGCGAGGAGGCTGCTGAGAGCCGGCGAGCGGTCCTGCTGCCTCCAGCCCTCTCCCACGGGCTCCTGCCCGCGGGGTTAAAGCTCCTGTGGGGCTAGGGAGGGGCGTCCCCAGCGAGCAGTGGGCGAGCTCCGTCGGCACCCTCCTCAAACCATCCTGTGAGTCTGTGATTCTGCGGTTCTATGGCTCGAGAAGTGTGTGATTCTGAAGTTCTGTGGTCCGAGGAGTGTGTGATTCTAGGAGTGTGTGATCCTGCGGCTCTGGGATTCTAGGAGTGTGTGAGTCTAGGAGTGAGTGATCCTGGGACTCTGTGATTCTAGGACTCTGTGATTCTAGGAGTCTGTTATTCTGTAGTTCTATGATTCGAGGAGTGTGTGAGTCTGAAGTTCTGTGATTCGAGGAGTGTGTGATTCTAGGAGTGTGTGATCCTGCGGTTCTGGGATTCTAGGAGTGTGTGAGTCTAGGAGTGCGTGATCCTAGGACTCTGTGATCCTGGGACTCTGTGATTCTAGGAGTCTGTTATTCTGCAGTTCTATGGTTCGAGAAGTGTGTGATTCTGAAGTTCTGTGATTCTAGGAGTGTGTGATCCTAGGACTCTGTTATTCTAGGAGTCTGTTATTCTGTAGTTCTATGATTCGAGGAGTGATTCTGAAGTTCTGTGGTCCGAGGAGCGTGTGAGTCTAGGAGTGTGTGATCCTGGGACTCTGTGATTCTAGGAGTCTGTTATTCTGTAGTTCTATGATTCGAGGAGTGTGTGATTCTGAAGTTCTGTGATTCTAGGAGTGTGTGGTCCTAGGACTCTGTGATTCTAGGAGTGTGTGAGTCTAGGAGTGCGTGATCCTCTGTGATCCTAGGACTCTGTTATTCTGTAGCTCTGTGATTCGAGGAGCGTGTGATCCCGGGAGTCTGTGATTCTACATTTCTGTCATTCCAGTAGTCTACGATTCCGTGACTGCGACTCCGGGGTTCCGCGCTCCCCGGTCTCTCGGCTCCCCCGCCCCGTTCGGACTCTCCCCTCTCCGGCAGGTGCTGCGGGCGGGGGGCCGGGCCCGCGCTGTCCCGCGGGGGGCGGAGTGTCGGGGGTGCAGCCCGCCCGCCTCCCCGCTGCCCCCCTCCCCCCCC
>WAAB01009576.1:63800-136236 GCA_013389865.1 Piaya cayana | reverse complement strand
TGCGGCGGCTGCGCCCGTGGGCGCTGGTGCTGGGCGGGCTGCTCTGCGCCGCCGCGGGGCCCCCGCGGAGCTACCCGCACAGCGCGGTGCTGGACGGCGCCGCCGCCTACCGACTGCTCTGGGGCCGCCGCGGCAGCGCCCTCGCCCTCCGCCTCGAGGTGCGCACCCGCGGCTACGTGGGATTCGGGCTCTCGGCCGCCGGCGGGATGGCCTCGGCAGACATCGTGGTGGGCGGCGTGCGGAGGGGACAGCCCTACCTGCAGGTACGGCCTCTTCGTTTATTGATGGTTCTCTCTTTTCTGCTGTTTCTCACTCTTTCCTTCTTTCTCTCTCCCTCTCTTTCTCTCTCTCTCTCTTTCTTTCTCTCTCTCTTTCCCTCTCTCTTTCTCTCTCCCTCTTTCTCTCTCTTTTTATTTCTCTCTCTCTATTTCTCTTTATCTCTCTCTCCTTTTCTCTCTCCTTTTCTCTCTTCTCTCTCTCCCTGTCTCTCTCTGTCTCTCCCTCTCCTTCTCTCCCCCTCTCCTCTCCTACTCTGCTGTTTCTTTCTCGGGACGCCCGTCTTTCCCTGCCCCTCTTTCTTTGCAGCCTCTTCGCCTCTCATCTCCATACTTGTTTGCTTCGTCCTCCCAGCTCTTCGGTTGTCCCTATTGTTCCGCGTTTCTCTCCCTTCCGAGGAGCTATTCCTTTCCCTGCCAGCATTCCCTCTAAACTTCTACGTGAGTTTCTCAAAAGTGTCAGGTTTCTTTCCTCTCTATCCAGAAAATGCAACAGCCCTTTTCTCTGGGCAAGAACACGCTCTCCCTGCTGCCCTCTGAGCCTGGACCCAAGGAGGAGAGGTGGGGGATATCACAGTCTCTCCCGATGAGGTGTGGCTCTCTTCTCCTCAACGTGTTTATCGGTGCAATCAACAAGTGACAGAGTTTGGCCGTCCTGGTTCTGCCCGAGCTTCCTATTTATAATCCCACCGGCTCAATCCCATCAGTTTCTCAACCTGCTGATATCCTCATCTACTGGGGCACAGGCGGTATTGCTCGCTCCTGTCCTTGGTGCTCGTCCTTTCCTTACCTGGAAATGTTTTGATCCAGATATTGAAAAGGACTTGCGGAGTAACCTCTGGGGCCCCTGGTGTCTGTCCTTGGTCTGGTAAAGCAACCTCAGAGGAACCTGTCTGGATGGGCAGAATTCTTTAGATATGTTTCTGTAGTTGTCTAGATGACACCAGGACTACGGCTGGGAACAGGAGCGTGGGACGCAGGCTCCCCTGCTGCTTCCAGCAAAGCATTCCCTCCAAGAGGTACTGGTGACTAGTGGGGTAGGACCCATGGGAGGAGAAGGGACCCACACACTCAGTCCCATCTCAGAGACTTGAGATCCAGCCTGGAGGAGTTGTTCTGGGAGTGGGGGAGCAGGGGCAGCTCATCCCTCAGGTGTATGGAAAGGGAATCAGACCTGGTATTTCGACTTGTCACCCAAGTTGACTGAATAATAGCTTTTAGAGAGGCAATTTAAGAGCAATGTTAACCCAGTTACTAGAGTAGGTCTTTTTAATCATGTTAGACCTAGTTGATCTTTGAAGCTACTGCTTAAATTTTGTGAGATTTGGCTTTAACAATATGGATTTTTATGAACAGGTCATAAGAAAACTAAATACCTAATATGCCCCCCTACTATTTTTATAAAATCCAACTTTTTCAAGACAAAGTGAATTTTTAACGTAAATATTTTCTTTCCTCCTATTACTTCACTGTGTGAGGTTTAGGCAAATATTTGTTTCATATCATTTCAGTTAGATGATTTTCAGAATATTTTTTTCTTCATATTTCAAAATGAAGATACTTTTTAAAAACAGCCTCAGCCTAAATAAATCAGAAGTAATATTACTCCCACCTCCCTTCTGGTTTCAAGCAATGACCTGTTAGGCTCACAGAATGTAAGGCTTTCTGGAGCCTTAAATTTCAGAAGATGCATCTATTAACCATTAACAGAAACACAAAATTTGTGCTTGGTTAATTGATAGATTCTGTTTGGGTAAAGCAAACTTTTTAGAAAGGAATCCAAATGTAGCATAAAGACATCTGGTGATGGAGGATCCATGGCTTCCCTTGATGGTTTGTGACAATGGTGAGTCTCACTGTTCTGATTGACAGTAGTTTGTCTGGGTTTAGATTCCAGCTATGTATTTTCTCTACTATATTAAAAAGCCTACTTCTTCCTACTCCACCTCCATGAAGTTATAGATATGTTGTAATCGAGTCACTTCTCAATTTTCTTTTGCATAAAATAAATACATTTTGCTCTTTAAGCATTCCACTGCAGGACATTTTCCCTAGCACTCAAAGCACTTTTTTTGGCTCTTCTCAGCACCCCACATGGGTTTTCAGCATCCTTTATAAATGACCCCATACAAATTTTTCCATTCTTCCAAACTTTTTATTAACTGGCATCCCATGACAACTGCAACCCAGACAGAAGGGCCAAGGACTGCAGGAAGTGCTTCCTGTTACAGAACACCTGATACTTTTCCTGAAATACTAATTTAGCACCTAAACATCTGCTATGCTTAGTGCTATGAGTTATTTTGTTGCACTTCTGAGTGGTAAGGCACAGAAGAAACACTTCCATCTGTTAATCTTGCTTGCAACCTGAGGTTTTCTCCATCCCCATTTATTCTTCAGTTCTAGGCAGCAAGGTTTTATACTGGAATGAGGTCTCTTAAAAAGTTGCTCAATTAAAATATTCTTGTACTTGCACCAACAAGGAAAGGCCAGGAGCAACAGCAATGAAGGAACAGGATTTGTGCAAAGTTGTTTTTTTTTTCCTAGCAAGTCAGCAGGGATTTCCATAAAATGAAATACTTGTTCTAGAATGCTATTTCAATAATATCTAGTTCTTCCCTTTACTGGACACACAAATAAAATTAATATTTTAAAAACAAGTTCTGTGTTAAGTGTATATCATCTTCATTTACATTATTTATTACTAAAAAGAATTTTTCATAGATAGTACCCTTGAAAGTATGTGGTTTTATGCCTAGCTGTGCTCTCTAAAATATGTACACCCTGTAATGAAAGAACTTACTTTTCTTTTTGGTTTTAGAAACATGTTTTCCTTCCATGATCATCAGTCGGAAAATGTGCATCGCGGTCTGAACTCTTAAAAGGGTCATTTTTTGGTTTCTTTGAAAGTTTTGAGGTGCTTGTTAGTGGCTTGATTTTCAGAAGATGTTCTGAAACACCTTTACAGCCTTTCAAGTGGGCATTGAAACTACTAGTCTCTTGGGAGAATTTAGCCTCTTTCATCCCCTTAAATTCTCTGCCTCTTTAAAAATAGAAAGTCTTCTCAGAGGGAAGAGTCCTCTTATGGGAGCAAACATGTAAATGTAGTTAGACTACAGCCATCACTAAAGGTAAAAGTAGATACACCTTAGTCTGGAAGATTGATGTATTGAGGTAGAGGAAAACTTCCAGATGATTTTCAGAGACCAGAGAAAACATTTTGTCTGGCATTTATTCTTTGTCCTCTCAGAGCAAGTAGATGCTGTTCCCACTGTCAGCAGGCAGTGTTTTCCTTGAAAAAAATCTGATGACTCAGTGCTCTGGATTTCTGAGATTGGGTTTTACTTTCACAGTTTCTAGTTGTATCCTGAGCTTGAATGTAGTGAGTTATTTGTTTTGGTTTACTTTTCCATGTTTGAGCTGTATTTAAGCTAAAAGGGAGTCTGGCATAAGTCAGGGCTAAAATGATTTGAAAATCTGAGGTTTAGTTCTCTCTAAATATATCAAAGTGAAAAGCGTTTCAATGTCATGAGAGGAGAACAGATCTTCATGGTGTACCAGAGTAGCTTTTTGGATAGAATTGAACAGCTGGAGAATTGTATGTTTACTGTCCTAACATTTCAGAAGTTCTGTATTTAGAATGGGAACCTAGGCATGTCTTGAGAGGATGTAGAGGACATAGCATGGATATATCTGTACATACATGCGTAGCTTTACTGTACTGTCATGAGGTACAAACCTCTACCAAGGAGAGGGAGAAAAAGAGATCAAAAATGATGACATGAAAAGAAAGACATGAAAGACATGAAAAAATGATTCCCATATGTTACTGAGAGCCCTGTGGTGACAGAGCAACTGCTTATGTGGGATTCGGACAAGTGTGTTTGAGAAGAAGAGGCAGAAGATACCAATGGGACTTGGTGTTGGAAAGCTGGGAGCCGCCTTTTTCTGTTTAGGGAGAGGACGGACTTGGAAGGAGAGTTCATGCTTAGCAGTACGTTACCTTGAAGTATTGCTGTGGTCACTTATTCTTGGGGCAGGCAGCCTTAGCTTTTGTGTCCCTCCACCCCCACCCCCCTCCACTTTTTAAAAATGCATTTCTTTTGTGCTTATGAATTGACACAGCATGCATTTTCATGCTAGACCCATGCCTTTTGCCTGGTCTCCACCCCTGTCTGGAATTGTGCATCCCCACCCACAGCACGTAGCTGCAGAGAGCTCAGTTTTGGGGAGGGTAATCCTCCTTGATGAATGCCTATTTTGTGCAAGTTATACAAGAGGATTGCATTGTTAGAATCTTCTGTTGAACTTGCACAAAAATAGCCCCTACTCAGGGTGAATGGGAACTGTGTGTCACTAAAAAGTACTTTATTATTCATTACAGCCTTGCTTGTTAACTGTCACCCAAACTAAAGAATATCTGTTATCAAATATATCCCATAGAGTTAGCTTAATTGCTCATAGGGAAGTACTTGGGAGAGATTTTAAAGGACAGAAAACAGTAAGCATTCTCTGTACTTAACGATATTCTGCTTTTAAGTGCACTCATGCCAACAGCAACAAAAGAAGTGTTTAGAAAACAACTTGAAAGGCACCAAGAAAGACATGCAAAGCAAGTGCCACACTGACACATCTCAGCTGGTGCTTTGTTGGAGGTATTTCATGGCTTTGGGTACTTGGGGCAAAATCTCCAGATGACTAATGAGTCCCTCTTGGCTTCGATGTGGGTAGTAAAGAGACACTCCAGTGTACATCTCCACTGGCTGGGTGCTTTGTAGTTCCCTTTCAGAGGTACAATAGCTAGGACAAGGAAGCAACAGTTGGTGAACAAAAGATGAGCAGAATTCTGTAGCTCTTGTATTTCTCAGCCTTTTGAGGGCTGTTTTGCAAGGGGGTTTTATGCTTTAAGTTTGGGTTTTTTTCCCTTGTCCTTGGGATTCTGGGAACACTGAGAAAATGAATTTTTCTTACAGCTCCCGAAAAGTAAATGCCTGGAAAAGAGTGGAAATGTAGCCACTGCGAGTGACTGCAAAGATTTAAAATAATGGGGGACTGATTTAATTATCAATATAAACACAAGTATCTAACAAGTATGAGAGGGAAAAGGGGAAATTTTGTAAGGCACACTGGGGTATCACTAACAGTTGGGGTTGAAAAGCCCTTAAGAGTTTTTTAAACTTCCATGTAATTGAAGTAAATTAAATAATTAAAACAAGAAAACGTGTACTACTTAAATATGGCTCCTGTGTAAGGAATGTTTCTTGTGATAAAGTACAGTTGTGAGATTGGATCACTCACTATCTCCTAGCTAAAGTTTTCTTTTCCCTAAAACACTTTGCTACATGTTTTGTCTAGTCTGTGTTAAGACAGCCTTTAATCTATCTTGATGGCTTCTGATATAACTGGAACATTACCTCTTAAATCAACATTTACTCTTGAGGTAAAGACTTGGATAGGTCCTTGGGACTCTGTTGCAAAGTTGAACTATCTATGCCAATAGGCAATGTCATATTTCAACTTCTAACCACCTGTGCTTTGTACATCTTTGTTTGGCAAGTCAGAGAACTCTCCACATTTCAGTGTTTTCCATCTGTGTGTGGAGAAAGTGATAGCTTTTTATCTCCCAGGAATGCCACAGAAATGCCTTGGGCAGCATTTAACTAGATATAAGAAATACACCGAAGTGTATTCAGATGACTTACAGTTTGAATGAGGAAAGACATGTCTCTAAGTATATAATTGTGTTTCATGTGTAAAAAAGACACACACCCTCTTTTTAAAAATGTATGTACATGTACACACACATACATGTATTATCTGTTTCTGTAAATACACCTGGCAGACGTGTCTTTGTGTATATGTGCATGTCTGCATTTAAAATGCAGGCACACCCACAATTATTTGTTACAGATCAAAATTTTATGTCCTTGTTAAAGTTAATAGTGTACCTGAAGTAAATAACCCACATTTACTCCACTGTAGTTCATCTGGTTTAATTAGAATTGTACCAGAAATTGTGCAGTTTCTCAGAGCTGCCTGCATGAGGCTTCCTAGCAAAAACTGAATCACTTCATGCAAATCTGTTGAGTAAGTAAAAAAAAATAAATAAACCAGTAAATTAATTACAAACTGCTCATAGGGTAGCAGCTGAACTTACTGATCCCAGTTACTTTAGAAACCTCTTGCAATTGCTTGATTCCTGTTGCTGCCCATTCTGTGGATATTTTTTCATTTGAGCCAATCCCAAGATTGGGTCAGTCAACTGGAATGATCTTGAGGTGTTTTTATACAGAAAGATTGCTTTCAGACTCCCTGTTTTGTGTTAGTTTGCTGTGGGTGGGCTCTGTTTTTCCCTAACATAAGAGCATATTAAGATTTTTGCCTGAAACTCAAGCTGAAATTTATTTGAGGTTTCAAAAAAAGTTTGGTTTACTTATTTGTAAATTAATGTTCTTTTCGCTTCTTGGCAAATACAATGTAAAACCAGCTTATTTTTGGTGGTAATTTCCAGTGTGTGCTGGAACTGTGAGCAGCAGGATTCCATCTAAATAGAATACAACAGTAAAAAAGAGAAATGTTAACTGCAGTTGGCTTTTCTTTTTAATGCTTGATGCTTATTTCAAACAAATGTTTTGGTGGATTCTTTTGCACACTGTAGCAATTTATCCATCCTTTCTATACTCAGATAGGTAATCTCTTTCACAGCTTTCATCTTGGTTACAACTTCCCAATCCATCTTGCCAAACTTGCCTTTAGCTTTGGTCTTAGACATCACTTTGGTAGTTTGGGGATGTTCAAAACTCCATGAGCTGGCTAAAGACTATAGGTGAGGACTAGTTGCAACACAGCTTGGTTTTACTTCATTTCACATTCCTGGCTTGTCCGTTTACTTGCTTGTAAGTGTTAAATCACTGCTGGAATGGCAGTGATCTCCCAGTTAGAGAAGAGCAGCATGAATAAATCATGGCCACAAAGCTGCTTGCAAGCTGAACCTGCAAGGCGGTTGCTGGATGGGACCACAGCTTGAGACTTATTTTATACTGCTTGAGGTTGAAAGGTGCTGTATATTATTTAGGACGGCAAATGGATATAATAAACAAACCAACTCTGTACATTGTAAAGATCTGGGGAGGGAGTCCCATAAACACCTGTTCGAGTCTGCGATGACAGCTGTTGGTGCTTTCAGGGTCAGGATTCCATCTGCAGCTGTGCTTACATTCTCAAAGATAAACCAACCTCTTTTCACATCATTAAGAAATTATTCTCCCTGACTGTATGTAGAGCAGCAACCAGAAACCATATATGCCACAATTATTTATGTATTTATTTTTTTAAAAAGAGAGAGATTAATAGGATCTGAAAAACAGGATAACATGATCAGCGTCACATCTGGAAGAAGTCATAATATAACTTGTACTGACAGGAGGACTTTTCCTTTTCCATACATTGTTTCAATTTCTAGTTAATGTGAGGGAGCAGATACTTAATTATCTGAGTGATCGCACAACTTAGTCCAGAGTTTTTAATGCTAGTTTATGCAATATAATCAAGGAAAGAGCAGAAACTTTGAATGAATGCTTCAAATGTAAACAGTTTACATAAGTACCTTTTGAAGAATAACATCTTTGCTATTATGTAGCATGACTTATAACACTTCTGAAACTGTTTTAAACACTTTCTATTTAAGTAATCAAAATAAAATGTTCTCACTAGAGAAAATATAGTAATTTTACTTCTTTTTCTGTAACTGCTTACACTTCTATAAAATTGATCTGAAACCTGGCAACTCTATCTTCATTTAATGTATTATATATACTTCTGTGTGTATAGGAAACTAAAGAATCTGGATGCAAGTGCCAAATTGATGCATAAATCCATATTTTCAGATTTCTACTGTTTCAGAAATTCCATTTTAAGGGCTTGATAATTGCTGCTGGTACTCTATGAAATTCATGTGATTTTTGTCACTATAATCTACCCTGTAAAAGACCGAAGTTTTCTAGCTAACTGCATGGGACCACAAAACCAAACCTGTGTAAAAGAGGTCACTGTGTTAAAGCATTTTCCTAGGTGGTGGGAAGGATAAGCTATTTTAACATAACTTCTTAGACCATCTGTTATAGGTATCAAAGTGCCATAATTCTGTTGATAAAAATGTTACTCTCCCTTCTCTACAGAATTAAATGAATGAAACTGATGAATTTAGGTGAGTTCCATGTTATCATAGATTGATCCCAAGAGAGTTTTGAACCATATTTAGATATCCTTAGTTCACCTGAAACCCAGATGCCTAATGTTCCCTCTGTGGCCTCCAGTGGATTAATCTTCTGTGCTGTCCTTTGGCCTTGTAAATCACTTTGCAAAGGCCTTCAGAGGTACCCAGCTTTCTCCTTTCACTAGACACAGGGACTTAAATGGAGACTAGGCCATCCAAATGTGATGGGTTTGATTGCATTTGTACCATAGGAGCATGACTTGAATTTATTCATATTTTGCTACTCTGAAAGGAAGCACGAGATGGATGAAGCTACATATCTACAACTAATTTTTCCTTACTGTTCCAATATGCTGCTGAAAAGGATGTCGCATCACAGTTTGTCAATGTGTCTTCATCTTTGATGATCTTTTATTCATTACATTGTATACACAAACACATCTTAAAGGCTTTGAAGCTCTGATTAGCACATTGAGTGGTGTCTGCGTATTTTGACTTAAATCTTTGTCAACAGAAAGAGATCAGTATTTTTCCTTGGTGATGCACCCTTGTTTTGTTTTCAAACTGGTAAACAAACTGTTTTTATGTGACATATTGAGCAATTAGATTCTAAGCTGTTCAGATTTTTTTTTTTGTATTATTTGATTTTATTTTTGTGATGAAATTCTGGATAATGTTCAACAAAAGAAATTAAAGTAGTAATGGAGGCAGTTCACTACTCCTAAATAGCTCTTGGCAAGTATGGAATCATAGAATCATAGAATCACCAGGCTGGAAGAGACCCATCGGATCATCGAGTCCAACCGTTCCCACCAAACACTAAACCATGTCCCTCAGGACCTTGTCTACCTGTGCCTTAAACACCTCCAGGGAAGGCGAATCAACCACCTCCCTGGGCAGCCTGTTCCAATGCCAAATGACCCTTTGTGTGAAAAACTTCCTCCTAATGTCTAGCCTAAATCTCCCCTGGCGGAGCTTGGGGCCATTCCTTGACTCCTCTAGAGAACTCCCACTGCACTCAGCGGAGATGTAGGACTTGAGGGATAAATGGATATTCTGTCTTCCCGGGAACTACATAGATTGGAGTCCCAGATATTCTCAGCCCCCTGGTATTCGAGGGCTATTTCAAGGTGACATATATCAGGCAGAAAGAGTAAGCAGAGACAAGGAATTCATTACTTTACAGAAATTTGCACATGGGACAGATTAGCACTATTCAATCAGATTAGCATTTGCCCACAAAATAATCTAAAGTGGGTCGTGGAGTGAGGTGCAGTTCAGCATTGGCAGCAGGGGTAAAGGCAGTGAGCATCTGAGTGAGAAGTGCTGCAAGCCCCACGTACAGGTCTCCCAACTCAGCTCTCCTCCTCCTGTGGGAAACAGCATTTATCCTCTCCTAGGGCCTGGGCTTCGGAACCACCTTTCCCAAAATATTTGCTAGCAGTCACAAAATGAGCTCCTCACAGTGAGCCAGGGCTGTGACCTGTCTTTGACTGTCTTCCAGGGGAGTAAAATAATTACAATCACATTATCAAGGCACATCTGAGCTAATACTTTAATTGCACAACTTCTTCAAGTTATTTTTGCATTCCTCCTGCAGGCTTATGAGAGTCAGGGCTATATCACAAGAGGGATTTTTAGGTTACAGCCATGTCCTCTAGACTTGTTAATAAATGGTAAAGTTCACCAGGAAAATATTGGAGTGTACGCACCTAACTGTGTTTCACATTTCTGAGCTTTGGTTTCAGGCAAAGACTTTCAATACGTTCACGTGAGGAAAAGCTATTATTGAATTTTTGTTCCTCAATAATGGAATGTGTGGGTGCTTATTCTAATACAAGGGTGCCTTTCTCCAATTTAATATAAACTTTCAGCAAAGATATCACACCTTGATGAAAGCCGATGTTTATGGGGTTACATTTCTTGTACAGACAAGTCCTTACTATTTCTAAGATGGAAGCAGAGATTCCACAGAGGAGTGCTTTCAGAGCAGGGATGGTATTGTGTACAGGCACACACTGCCTCTTTCCAAGCTCTGATGCAAGGTTAGAATGGAATGTTTCGATCTCATAAAGTGCCCATCTTCAAGTACCATCCCAGAACAGGCTGATTATTTCCACCTGGAAAAGCAAATTCAGATTTTTTTCTGTAAAGAAACATAATTGATCAGTTGCCTTTCTTTTGGCACATATTTTCATGTCCCAGTCCCCTCTTTTGCTCTTTTTGACAACTGTTTTTCCCACACATGAATTCTTTCACATATATATTTCTTTGCTTGCAGTCATGAAAAGTGCTGACAGGAAGTGAAGGATTCTTTGCAACACCTTTGAAAAATTTTGGAATTTATACTTGTTCTGGAATTGAAAACATCCAAACTATTTCAGTAGTTTGAAAAAGACAGAAAATCTGAATATTTTCATACTGATAAAAGAAGTCAGCTATTTACCTTTTTCTTCCTTATAACTGCATTGTCACTGAGATAATTTTATACAAATTTCCATCCAAATTAATATACTTTAATAACTATTTGGGCATATAGTTATTCATATATCTACAAAAGGCTGAGCAGCTTGTGAACTCTGGTGTGCATGTGGTCTCTTGCATAAACACAGCTTTCTAGGGTGGGTTTAAACTTAAAATTACAGCTCCTAAATGATCATTTAGTATATTGGTAAGGTATCAGCTACTTTAAAAATACTTGGACGCAACATTTTACAATTTTTCAGCTTGATTGCCTCCACTTTAACAAAGGGGAAAGGTAGAAATCTCTCTAAAAGTGAACGGAGGTCCAAATAGCTACGGTAGTAAATACCTTACAGAAACAGAGTGCTGCGTTATTCTGCAAGGATGCCACACTGTTAAAGGTATCTGCCTGAAGCCTGTTTGGCATGAGAAGTAGACCTGCAAGTTAGAAGACCCCCTCCCCATGACAAACTGGGCAGAAGTAGTCTAAGCTTTAAAGGAGGGTGAGCAAAGGAGGTTCATCTGAAGTGGTGGCGAGATGTTTCCAGGTGGCTAGAATGGAAGGGGAGGGAAGGCTGGGTCCCAGCTCTGGGGCTGAAGGAATTCAGGGTGAGGAGGTTAATGACTCGGCATTGCTGCAGCCTCTCCTCCATTGTAGCGTGCCTCTACTGAACTCCAGACAGGGAGCGTCTTTCTTACAAACAGCCGTGTCCTGTCCTCCCCCACTCCAAAACCCCAACCTAACCCCAGCCCAGCACCTTTTGTAGGAACTGAACACTTTTCGTGCTAGTTAAGCTGTAAGGTTTCTGGTTTCAGCCAGTGTTCATTCAAAAGCTTTGCTTTTTGCGGGGAATTACAAAGAAAGAAAAAGTTTGGAAAAGAGGGAATTGCAATATTGTTGATGCGAATTTTTAAGTGAAAATTGTTCTCTCTGTAATTTCCTCTGAACTTCATGACACTTTAGGCTTCTATGTTGTTGAGTACAGCTGATAGTTTGCAGTTCTGTATAGGCATCCTTGCTCAAGACATTCTTTAAGCTGCTCATCAAGGAGAGTTGCATTCTCGAAGATTTTTAATTAAGAAAATGTTCAGTGCCACCTCAAATTTATAATTGATACAAACCTGATGCTTCAGCATTTTACATAAAGGTGTGTTTTAAGGGGCTTCAGTTCTGGACATAAAGATTAATTTTTAATTTAATATTAATTTTTAATAATACGATACTTTATCTTTTAAACAGGATTATTTTACAGATGAAAATAGAGTACTAAAAAAGGACCCTCAACAGGATTACCATCTGGAATATGCCATGGAAAACAGCACACATACAATATTGGCTTTTAGCAGGGAACTACACACTTGTGATACAAATGACAAAAGCATAACGGTAAGAAGCCCTGCATATATGTAGATAGATGAAGTAATTAACAGAAGCCAAATGTATACATAGTTATGAAGCCAGTTATTAAAATATCATATTAACAACAGGAGAGAATTAGAGAATCAGAGAAACTCACTTTTCAGAAGATCTGTTTGGTCAGCTTAAATTAACTACAATACTTCTGCTAGTTTCGTTAAGGTCTTACATTTTAGTTTTGTTCTTCTACCTTAATGCGTAATGTTCTCTAATTTCTAACACACTAAGGATCCTGAACACAGGAATGAAATAGGTATCTCTGGGCTATCAGATCTCATATCCAGTTACAATCACTCAAGAGATGCCAACTTGAGAAACACTTTTTTTTTTAGCTTTTACAATAACTTATAATTGATCTTAAAAATAGACTTTAAAAAGTTTGGTGCATTTATATTTAAAGTATATTTCTGGTTTTATTTCTTTAATCAAAATTATAAAGTTGAAAAATTTGATGATAAAACTCTTTCCATGGTAAAATACTTCTAATGGTAAATTCTGCTGTTGCTCTAGGAACTACCTGACTCTTCCCTAAGCATAATTTTAAATCATATTAAGTTGATGACTTCTGTATTGGAAATGACAGATAGGTTAGAGAGATTTGTGAGGCTTTCCATGGTTTGACATTTTTACTACTCATTTTAGAAAAACTGCTATAGTAGTTTGTCACTCTTTTCATTATATATGTTTTCAAAATATGCACAATAATAACAGCATGAGGAGCTGAAGCATGCAGGAAGGAAATACACAGCTGTATAAACCACTAGATTTTCAGACAGTCATTGGACCTATGTTTTTTTCATCTGCTTGAAATTCTCAGTGGAATTCAACATTCTGAGACACTTCAGGATTTATTAGTCTACTTTGTCTCAAAGGTGATTATTGAAATTTGAGAGTGGTTTACAGAGAATTGACCTGTGCTGTGGCTGTAGATTGATTTTTAAGATGTAAATCTGTTTTGTAATTGGTTGTCTATCCTCCCTAGCACGTGAGAACAGCAGTTCACAGAAGGTATTCACAACTTAACAGAACTGAGCAGAAAATAATTTTTGGGGAAATCTGATTGTCCAAATAAGTAACATCTCTAGAAAAAAGGTTTCATGCGTTTGGTTGGTTATCTCTTTATGAGTCTATTCTGTTATTTGCAGATATGATTTAAATTCACAGCATTAATGAAGGAATCTTTTAGAGAGATTCAACTTCTGCATATCTTCAATGAACTCTACAACTATAAAACATTATGAATTTTAAAGATAAAATTGTATCAGTTAGGTGACTGCTCCTCTGATATACATTGTCACTGTTCAAATACAGCAACACCTACAGGGAGTAAAATATAGGAATTGTGTGAACTATGTGAGGAAGATATTGTTCCTATTCCTTATGGACTTTTTGTTTTGTTATGTTTTGTTTTGTTTTGTTTTCCTTTAGGAGAGCACAGTGCGTGTAATATGGGCCTACCACCACAAAGATATGGGAGAATCAGGGCAAAATTACCATGGGTCTAATCGTGGCACAAAGAGTCTACGTTTACTGAATCCTGAGAAAGAAGAAGTCTCATCTGCCTCTTTGCCATACTTTGACTTGACAAACAAAGACGTAAGTTACTCTGGTTTTTGGGTTTGTGTGCAGATAGGGATAAGGTGGCAGCCAAAGCTTTGGGCTTATGCAACAGGGTACTGTGACTTTTGTAATATTGTGTTCTTGCCCTTTTAATTAAGACAGGTGCCTGTACCAGACAAGGATACAACATATTGGTGCCAAATGTTCAAGATTCCTGTACAACATGAAAAGCATCATATTACAAAGGTGAGTGGTTCTGAGCAGATTTAGAGGAGCTACACAACAATTACTTTTCAAATAAATTCTTGGACTTTACAAATTCATTTCAGTTATTGCTGGAGTGAAAACAAGAACTCTGAAAGCATGTTCCATCATGTTTCTACTTTTGTATAGGAAGTTAATGAATTTCTCTTATTAAGAGAATAATTTTAGATTTAAAAAATAATTAAATGGTGAAGTCTGTTCAAACAAAGAGCCAGATTCCAATTGCTAGTCTTGTGATGACCACAGTGGAGTTATATCACATTACATCATGTGAGCACAGACTTCATTATCTTTGACTGTGTAAAAGCCAGATTTTATGAAAAAATGGGGTGTATATTTTAGTTCATTAATGAAAGTAATGAAAAGGTATAAACCTCTACACAAGATTCAGCAGTATCCAATGTGTTTTCAAAACTCACATGCATAAACATGTTTTCCTCTAACACGAGTTCTAACTTTTCTTTCAGTTTGGAACTGAAAGCTTACCGAGTGCTTGGGGAAATGTGGTTCTCACATTCCTTCCCAGGAGCAATATACTGAAGACCTCTTAAAATAACAGCTTGTTATTATTGTACTAAACTGCTTAAGATAGCACAGTGCGATAACTCTGGTCCTCAATTTAACCTTTCTTTGAACTCACAAATGCTTTTAAGTATACAATTATATTCCATTTTTTGGATTATTGCCAGCCATATTTCTCCAATGCTTTCAGTAACACTGAAATTTTAAATTACCTCAGATTTTAACATGTGCTCTGCAGTGCATGTCTGAGAAATACCTATAGTTATCCTGAAATATTGTAATTTCTGCACTTTATCAGAAAGAAGAATTGCAATATCCAAATTTCTTTCAGGTACTTGATCTTTAATCACACTTGAAATTTGTGGCAACTACTTTCATAGCTCTGCATGAAAGGCAGAATTTGCTTGCAATACAGTATATATGTCAGGATTCCTAACTTTCTGCTTTCAAGTGGAAAAGCTTCAAAATAGTGGTTTCAGAATGATGCTTTCCATGTTAAGCTTGCTGAAATTTGTAGATACACGCTAGTTTGCTAAGAATCTCTCTGGAATTATTTATTATTTATATTTTATGAGTTTATTTTTAAATGTTTTGCCTGACTGCATATATGGTTGCTCATTTTTTAGAAGAAACTGTGATAGGTTGAAGCTAAAACATGATTTTAGTGCAGAAATACACTGACTAATTTTCCAGAAGATTTTTATATCATTTAATCTTACAATGATATGTAGAGAATGTTATAATTTTAGAATTTGCTTTATGAAATCAGCAAGTTTTTTAATATAACGTTAAGAATTAAAGTAGAACCCTCAGCAATTTTCCACATTCAGAATAGCAAATAAGTTTCATCTTACTATTTAAAAAATGTCTAGAGAGAGAGAAATAATTACAGAAAGATAGAAGAATTATGTAGAAATTCTTCCTTAGCATTTATTTTCAGAGTACAGCTAATATTTTCATATACGTGTCTTCTGTAGATGATACATAAAGGGTTGTTCAGTAGTTTTATCTATGCATTCTTGTAAACTGATTCAACATTTCCTAAAGCCTACTGAAACACAAAGGATGGGGCTTATGGCTACTCAGGAGGATATTAGCTATGTAAACAAAGATTGAATTTCTCAAAGCAGGGGACAGAGGAATCATTTGGCCTTATTAAACTGTCAGTGTTAGTTAAATACTTACATAGATGTTGATTTTGTAGCACCATTTTCACACAAACCTACAAGTCTCATTTTTACAGTCAGAAAAGTTTAGAAAATAGGACAAATTTCTCTCTGATACACTTCAGTCTACTTTAGTAGTGTACATGTAAGCTGTGGCCATTTCTGTTGTATTGTATGATTTGTGGAACACTGAAGTGTGGTTAGGCCTTTGTTGGATGATGTGTGCTGTCAACAGCGTAGAATTGTGTGCTTAGTTGTGAGTATGTGTAAATCTGCCAGTGACCGGGAGTCTCAAGTGGATGCAATAGTCACAATAAGACATTTTTTCATACTTTTCCGCCATTCTCTGTCATTTCATCTTGAAAATTGCTCAGAAAAATTAATAATAATGTGTATTCTAAAACATCACTTTCATCAGGAAAGCACAATATTTTAACCAAGGAAACCATCTGTGAAAAAATTAGACCTATTATTAAAGGCAGAGGCCATGACTTAATCATCTTTGGTTCACGAATGCCAGATTCTGAACTCACATTTCAAATCAAAAAGAATTTTTTAACTTCCATTGACCATGCATTATTTTAAAAAAGAGTAGTTACATGCTGTCAGGCAGAGCGTATTCAAAGCACTTACAAAAATATTTTGTAAATACAATCTAGTGGTGAGACAGTTGCATAAGTGATAACACTTGGTCTTAGGGTATGTCTACAGTATTGTTTTCATTTGGATGAGAATCATGCTTTTGAAGTGAATCCTCAAGTTATTCTTTCTTACTTGAGCATGGGTACTGCTGTGCTGTAGTCGTCGATCTCACGAACTGAATCCCTTTGGGTGAAACTCAGCAGGAGGATGTGCACCAGGAGCAAAACAGAAATCTTCCAGATGGAAATGGCTGGTTGGTCCATGGGACCAGACTGTCACATGTACAAATAAAACATTTTTGATGCTGGGTAAGTGTGGATGTCAGGACCACATCTGTTTCTTCTTTTATGCTTTTTATCCCAAGCTGAATGAACCCCTGGGACATGAGAAACTATTTTGCAGATGTCTCAATATACTGGTTTTGCCTTCTGAGTAGCTCAGGCATGGTCCTCCACCTGATTACTCACATGATCAAGCTGTTGATTTGAAGTGAATCGAAGGGCTAGTTTGAGTAGCAATTGGAAGGACTGGGTTTTTCTGTTAGAACAAGGTAAAAATATAACTAGCATAAGAGATCTCAGCATCAGTCAGAGGTAAATTATGTAAGATCTTATGTCTTTTCTCTTTACATAGTATTCATGCTACTTTCTAAGAACATCAGGTTGTGAGAAACAATATTTTCATTGACTGTTCTTGATCAAGCTGCACTACATGGCATGTAAATTGTGCATGAGATAAGATTGTAATCTTGCATTCATCTCATAGGTAGAATAAGGACATGAAAAAGCAATTTCTCCTTATGCTACATTTACCAATGGAGAACAGAGCTTCCCTGTGATAACAGGCACCCAGCTATGGTTAGGACTTCTCTGTTTAGAGTCACAGAATAGTCAGGGTTGGAAGGGACCTTAAAGATTATCTAGTTTCAATCCCCCTGCCATGGGCAGGGACATCACATTAGATCAGGCTACCCAAGGCCCCATCCAGCCTGGCCTTGAACACCTCCAGGGATGGGGCAGTCACAGCTTCCTTGGGCAACCTGTGCCAGTGCCTCATCACTCTCATGCTGAAGAAATTCCTCTCACAAGCCTTTATGAATAGTTCCTCTCCCAGGTGTAGGATCTTGTGCTTGGCATGAGGTTCCCATTTCTTCAGCCTGTTCAGGTCCCTTTGGATGATATCCTGTCCTTCTGGTGTGGTAACTGCACCACTCAGGTTGTCATCTGCAAACTTGCTGATGGTGCATTCTGTCTCGCTGTTTAATATCATTGATGAAGATATTAAACAGCACTGGTCCCAGTATGGACCCCTGAGGGACACCATTTGTCACGATTCTCCATCTGGAGAGCCATTGACCACTACTTTTTGAATATGACCATCCAACCAGTTTCTTATCCACTGAATAGTCCACCCATCAAATCCATCTCTCTCCAAATTAGAGAGAAGGGTGTTGTGGGGGACTGTGTCAAAAGCTAGTCTAGACACAAGCCTAGATAGATCACATCTGTTGGTTTACCTTTGTCGAGTGCCACGAAGTTGGTTGTACAGATTAGGATTTTCCCCTGGTGAAGCTGTGTTGGCTGCCACTAATCACCTCCATGTCCTCCGTGTGCTTTAGCACAGCTTCTAGGAGGATCTATTCCATGATCTTCCCAGGCACAGAGGTGAGGCTGACAAGTCAGTAGTTCCCGGGGTTGTCTTTTCTACCCTTTTTAAAAATGGACACAACATTACACCTCTTCCAGTCACCAAGGACTTCTGATTGCCATGCCTTTTCAAACATCATGAAGAGTGGCTTGTCAACCACATCTGCCAGTTCCCTCAGGGCTCTGGGGTGCATCTCATCAGGTCCCATACACTAGTAAACGTTCAGGTTCCTCAGGTGGTCACGAACCTGATCCTTCTTTACTGTGGGAGGGGGTTTACCCTTCGTTTCATGTCTTTTGCAGCTTCTTCCCAAGGGAAGAATTTGTGTCTTCCTACATAACTTTTGTTCCAGTATCTTCTCTGGTACCTCCAGGGACTCCTGGAGAGATAACTCATAACAATATTTATGTCTGCTAGGAAGTAAAACAAAATAAGATGATTTCTCAATACTTGGGCATTTCAGTGACCAGAGTTACCCAGATAACCAGTTCTAAGCATTGAGCTGGTTTTGCAGTTCTGGCAGAGTATATCACTCCTCAGTGTTAAGCTGTCTACTGGGCTGAATATTGCCTGCTTGAAAATTTTTTGAACTTATATTGGGCTTCCCTCCCATGTGTTTTTGCTAGCAGAACCAATTAGCAGGTTAAGAAATGAATTTTGAAAATAACAACAGGGATTGCTTGGAGGCAATAGTAGGCAACCGTTTTTCTTCAAATCTGCTATTTGCAGGGTTGTTGTGTAGTGGTCCTGGAGTTGTGGGTGAGCGCACATTACTGCCTGTCTGCAAAATCCTCCTGCAGCTATATGTGCATTGGCCTGTTTTGCTGCTTTGAGCTTCAGGCTGTAGTATGTGCCTCAGGCTTACTACCCTACAGGGATTTTTACTTTTCTCACATGTGGAAGTTAGCTGGGAGCTTTCTCAGAAGTAGTTTTTGGATAAAAAGCATTCCACTTATTAGTCCAGGCTTCCCAGAGATGGGTTCAAGGTTATTTCTTGCTAGGATTTTTGGAGTGCTCTGTAAATATAGATATTTTGACTGGTCCTGAATGTGCCTCTTACAACCCTGAGGAAAATTCTCTGGTTTTACTGACTCCACATGGGGAAGGACTTTTGCTTCTGCAGGACCTCTTGGAGGGAAGCAGGGACTGTCTGGTAGAGCAGACAGGCATTTCCATGCACCAGCCTCTGCATGGAAAGGTTTCTGTCTGCCTGCTGAAGCCACGCTGATGACAGATTCTTGGGTGTAGAGTGTCCTAGCAAGCAGTCACTACTGTGTGAGGCCTGGGAGTGGGGGGGCTTGCAGAATGAGAGGTGCTTGCCCAGAGGAGCATGCATTGAAAAGGGGAGTCTGGGCAGCACCCTCTGTCTTGTAAATCACCTCTTTTAAAAGTCTTTTTCTTATTGCTCTTTCAGATTTTCTTAAAAAGTTATTTAGTGGCAGCACACTGAAACTTCTGAGATCCTTTAATTCTCATACCATTGAGATGTCTGATTTTTATGATTATCAGCATGAAAGCATGTATGAGCTGACACACCTCCCCCTACTTTGGCAGTTTGTAAGACTATTTGTTAATGATTGTTTTCTTCTGCCTATTTGCTGAATTTAGTTTTTGCTTACTGTGAGCTGGTGTTGTGCCGATGTTTACTACAGAATGAAAGTGAAATTTTTTTTTATCTTCATGAGAAATACCTCCCCGTATTTCAGAAAATACAGCTTTTGCCATATTTTAAAAGCTTGTTTTTACTGCTCCTTCTGTTTGTGGTTCCACAGCATTTTTGTTACTGTCTTCAGCTTAGCTTTCTATACACCATCTCTTCTGTTTGTTAAATTTCATTGTATTGCATCTGCTAAAGATTCATTACTTTGAGTTCACATTATCCACAGGTCTCCTGTGTGATCCTCCACTGTTTTTTTCTGACACGATAAGAAAACCTTAATATACAGTATTTCCTCAACTATCTCTAGCTTTTCTGTGAATTCTCTACACCTCTGGTCTCTCACTACTCCTGACAAGTTTTTTTGAAGTTGTGTGTAAACTTCTGAAAATATACAGTATATACTGGTGAATGATCAGCATGTATATTCTATGCGCCAGGTGTCCCATAATCAATTTGTGTGAAGCTTTTTAGCTTCAGTGTATAACATGTCTATGCTAGTTTCAGCACTTCGTAAACTTTCCTTCTTTGTTTTCTTAAGTTCTTTGAAAAATACTGTGCTTTCCTCAGGGAAAGTAATTCCCTGGGCTTCAGTAATAACAATCCCTTAGACAAAAATGTGTCAGACATTGAATTTCATTTTTAAGAGCAGGAAAAACAGTTTATGTAAAATAAGAAATACAGCTGTGTAGGGGTGTCATTTTGCTCTACCTACATGTCTTTTCTCTTAGAATTACTCATTTTCCTGTCGTTCCAAACTTTCTAGGTTTTTTTAAACTAGTATAGTCAGAGAAATACAGCCAGAAAAGCCGCAATGTGGCTGTACTTCCGATTCTGTAAGAGAACTTTTTAAGGGGATGCCTGGTTTTAGAGGGCAGTTGGCACTGCATTTTGTAAGCTGTTTGACTTTTGTATGACTGTATAAAGAGCGAGAAGGCTTAGCACTGCAGAAATGGGGAAGAAGCGAACCTGATCCTTCACAACTCACTTAAGTACAACTCAAGCATACTAAGTTTAACTTAGGCAAAATATTAAAGACAGTAAATGTCCAAGCACAAAGATAGGCTTCCTCTCACCAAACTTGACTTGTCTACAGGTCAGAGCCAGTTACTTAAATGACCTTACAGTGGCAAAAATAGCTGTTTATATCACCGTAGAGGAGTTATCTGAAATACATGAGCTCAAGAAACCCCCACGTGGTTCGATTTCTTTCTCCATTTACTGAAGAAAGAACCCAGATAAACAGCCTGTATGAGATATATAGATCTTAGGTGGATGAATCAGGGTATATGCATCTCACCAAAATTGTCGGGACAGAAGAAATTGTGATAGGAACAAAAAGTGCAAAATAAACTTTGGTTTTTAAGAAAACCTGATTTTTTTCAACCATAATCCCATGTATATATTTGACTCTGAACTTAGGATGTGGCTAGTGAAAACAGGCCAAGCATATAAATTATTTAGCATTAACTGAGAAGTGTTAAATTTGGCATATTTTTTGTATAAACATCGAAACACATTGTTGATCTCCATAGATAAGGGAGTCTCTTTTCAATTAAAGAAAGGTCTGTCTTGGAGCACACCAACAGCTGCTGGCTAATCTTCATGTTCAGTTTCAGAGCAATCTCTGATAAGGAAGTAAAAACTCCAAAAAACCCTTGTTGCCAAGGGTAACTGTGCATTTTGACAGTGGAATGCTTTAGTAATACCAAAGACCCCAGTGTGAAAATACAAAGGGACTCCAGTTTAAGAGACTGATTGATTGAAAGCCAGAAGGGCAGCCTGTAGCCTTCAGTACCTAAATGAGGGCACTGATTTTTAACTTGAGTGATACCAGACAGTAACTGCTTGTTGTTCTCCAGCTTGAACTTTTAGGTTTTGCTAAATGTGATAACTCTAGCAAATTGCATCATGCAGGCTGACACAATAAAATGTTTTGTATTTTCCTGTATGTTTCCCTGCAAAGCAATTTCAGCCTCAATAAATTGGATTGGCAACTAAATGCTCATCCTACACTGCAGAGCTTGCAAACTCTCTGCCCTTTGATCTGGAGGGCTGTCTTTTCAATGCAAGCCTGAATTAGCTCATTAGGCTTTGCAATGCTGAAGAATCATATAACTGAACTGGCTGAAAATTAAGTGTCCCAAGCAACACAACACAAATACTGTCTTCTATTCTGCTAAATTTTTTCATACCTAAAATGATTTCATATATTATTTCATTCTGTGATCAAAGATGAAACTACATATGACCACAGATTTTAATGTCACACAAAGTTTGTATTTTTTAGTGGGACTTAGTCTTTGATTTCCCTAGAATATCTTTACAATAAGAATACTTAAACTATTCAGTTGTTGCTGCACAGTTATTCCATACTTGGTATGCAAAAATAGTTGCTCTCATGTCATTTGTATGGAGAAGAAATTTAATTTCTGATGTAACTCTTCAGTACTGACTTCTCACTCTGCAACTTTAGCATTAGCTACTGGTTTTGTAGCTCTGGCTACTCAGAGAGTAATGTTATGATACCCTCTCCATCTCTGGCTGTCCTTGCAATGCACACTAGTCTCAGCTATGTGCAGAGCATAGATTCATTTACTTCCAGGGGTAAAATGGAAAAAAAGGAACATTAGTAACAGTGGAAAAATTTTCAGACAATAGTCAGAAAATACCACTCCACCACATCCACACGTAGCATATATGAAATCAAAATCACATACAGGACAACTGAACCACGGGTAGATGGTGAATAATTTCTCTTTGAACCAAGCCTGAAGTGAAGTTTTACTTGGTATGCAAATAATTTACATCTTGGATCTAACTAAAATACAGCCCCCTCCAAACCCAACCTGAGCAAACATAAGTATCTAAGCAAATTATTATAAACTTAACTGCATTGCTTAACTGCATTTATTTTGTTACCCACCTCATGTGTACATCGTTGTTAACCCAGTAATTATATCTTTTTAGAGGGTTAGGAGCAATAGTTCCCAAGATTTGCACTGTTGACTCACAAGTGTCTTGTGAAAACCATGAGCCTTGTGCTTACTTTATCCCACGCTTTCCCTTCAGGAAACTGCCAGAGCAACCAGGCTGGTGACTTCATTTTCTGAATGCCTAAGATCTGTCTTGTATGTGTTCCCTCTTGGTAATCCTTCACAGAAGTCAGCATTTCCTTATCAGAAAACACATTTCCTAACTGTATATCCCAGTATACCCCAGTGTAAAAAAGAAATGGGCACTCCATACATTTTCATGCACTCTTGTCTTCAGGCAAAACTGTGTCTTTGCTCCCCAGCAGAAAAGAAAAAGTATAATGTTATTAAGCTACGTGATTGAAGGGAACGTCTTCCAGTTGCACAATAGAATTAAAACCTCTTCCATTGCCATCTCAAAAACATAGATAGACATTGCTATGTATGAATCGTGTTTTCATGAACAAAAAGGAGTAACTTTTTGACTTTATACTATTCAAATTCTATGTTCCTCTTGAATAAATATTAAATCTTTATAGACTATGCATTTTGGCTTTAGATCTGAAATGTATTTGGTTACATATTAATTTATTATGATTTGAATTTCACATGAAAGTAATGATGTTGTTAATTAATTGCTGATGAATTCTGCTTGGTGTGTGTCAGCTGTATTGAGAGGCTATGGTTGTAGTGAATACTGCAACTACTGTGTTGATGTTTGTGCTGTTTAGGAGTGTAATAAGTGTATTGCCAAGAAGCAAAACCAAATTAAATATGGGGGGTTTGTGACATGATCTTTTTATCAGATTGCTCCTTGGAATTATACATTGGTTGTGGTTAGAGCTAAATTAGAGTTAGCATTCTGACTCTTAACTCAGTCTCATCTAATCAACTTCATTTTCTGAAAGTTACCTGCATGTTTTTCAGACAGTTTCGCTCTGGAATCGGTAACACAGGACACTGGTATGCAGAAAGGCCAATGCTTATACTTGCTATAGTAACCAAAGCCATCCTTGAGCTGGCAAAAAAGGGCCACAGGGCAGACAGGCTGGGTGACCTTAAGTTGACCAACAGTCGTACTCATCTTACTCAATATAGAACTGAGAGATCACAAGGGTCTCACCCCTCTTCTGTGATGGCTGATGTCCAGTGAGGACCTTGTCTGATTGCTTCTGATCCCAGATCTGTGTGTTCCTGAATCCATTTCCTGAGTCTAGCTCCCTCCTAGCCATGGACCTACTCCCTCATGTCTGCTCTGCAGTATTTGTAGTGACATATAGTCATTGAGGGGTGGGCGTGTGTTCTTGTATAACTGTATACATTTCATTACTTCCTAATTTTTTTCATTATTCTTAATATTATTTCATTAAAAACGTAGTTTTTGTTTGCAAACCACAAGTCTTTTTCCTCTCATCTCCCTTCTCCTGGGGGTGGAGGGAAAGGGAACTGCAAGTCCAGCAGCACATTTTTAGCTGCTGAAATTAGCCAGGTCAGGCCTAAACTGTGACAACATTTTAACTATTACTAAATGTGTTATCTTAAATCTCCAGGCTTACCTCAGAAAGAAACAATGTCTTATGAATATTTCTTTGAGATATATTTCTTTTAGATTTAGTCTAAATTACTGCATGCTTTTAAAGACTGAAAATCTTTTTATGAATGGTGCTGTTTCAGGTGATAATTAGAAATAAGAGCTCAGGAATGGACTTGATAACAGGGAGAACAAGAAGTGCTAAACAAATCTCTAGTTCTCATTCTAGAAAGTTTAGTTATATTAGTTAAAATATTTAATGTGTTCTGCCCACTGACTTATAGAAATTCTAGATGTACGGTGTGGTCATTTTCATTTCTTTAACTGTCGTAGTATGTAGGGATGGAAGGATTTATGTGAATTCAGATACATAGCCTTCTCTCCAAGCTAACAATGCAGCAACAGTAACTTTTACCTGAACGTATATATACTTTCCCAACAGAAATTCTGCAGTTTTAAATAGAGGTACAGTAATTACTTCTTAATGTGCTGTACTAATTAAACTTAAATAAGAGCCTTCATTGCACAGCACAGTCACTGAGTAGGCAAATCCTTTCTTCTTTACACCCAGAACAGGAAATATCTGTGCTTTGAATAAGGTTTTTTATTCATGTTGTAAGGACTTTTTCTGTACAATGATGTTAGAAGGTTTTTTGCATGTTTTAAAATATACCCCAAACCAGTTAAACCTAAATGCCAACAAGACAGTTTAAATAATTTTTTTTAAAAAGCCAACACTGTTGTTTTATCTTGGCATAATGTCCTGTATTTGCATCTTAACTGGAAAAAAAATCCTCCACACATATTAAATATCTGAAGTTGTATGGAAACTCTAATTTTGGTTAGGAAAATTTCCATCCTCCAAGGAAACCTTACCTCACCTTATGAAGTTGAGAGTGTGGATGATTGCTTCTGCTTCATGTCCATCTCTTTTGTATTAAAGTACAAGCAGCAAGATATGTCAATAACAATACAAGTTATATTTTCCTCCAGCTTGAAGATGTGAAAAATGTGCATGAAAATAATTTAGATGAAATGTTTTTCCTTTTGAAGGACAGTTCAAGTTAAGAAGTAATACTCTCTGTTGTACATAGATGACTATCAGTGAATTAGAAACTGTGACTTTGCTCTGCCTCCTGCAATTCACTCACTGAAATATACAAATTTCTAAGTCAGCAGCACAGTATAAATTCAGAAGCACATGGGACAGTTAGGCATTTAAAAGGCTTTGTTGGAGACTGAATGGAGACTGAATCTAGGATCTAAATTGTGAGAAAATCAGAAATGGGCGCTTGGCTTTGTACATGCAACTGGTATGGCTGACGTCAGGAAAAATTATGGGAGGTAGTCCATGCCCGACTGCAGCAGGTTGAGCATTGGAGATATGTCTTTCAGTTCTAACTATTCTATGCTTTCTGACAGATGAGATGGACTGGGAGTGCTAGGAAGGTGGTCCCTGCCTGACCCTGGGAAGCCTGAACTCCAAGCTGAAAGTCTGCAGCAGATTAGTGTTCCAAATGTGTTGCTGGCCTATGCAGGCTTTTCTCCTGACCTTAGACAGCTGTTAGGTTGTTAGAGTTAAAGTTGTGGTCTACCCTGGAGTCATGGACTTAAACATATACCCCAGCTCAGGGACATATTTCCAGCCATTAGGTTCTTGCTCAGCACACCTCTGAGTTGTATGAAAGAAGCAATGTTGGCAGATTTCTTTTTCAGAACATTTATATGAAAATAAAACCATATTATTATTGACTTTTTTCTGAAATATGTGGAGGTTTTTTTTTCCTGAAAAAAGGACCTTATTTTATTAGGCCAAGTATTCTGAGTATTTGGTTTTTTGAAGAAAAGTCTAAAACCTTAAAAGACATGTTTTAGATAACTGCATTATACCACACACAACTACACTTTTGAAAAGCAAAAAAGAAAAAAAATTGAAAGAAATGTGGATTATTTCTAATAAGAAGACATTGCATCTACCTTTGAAGAGTTTTTCTAAGTTAGACAAATATTTCAATGTATGTTCATATTCACATTTGTGAAAGAAGCAGGGAGACCAGACTAATCATTAAAAAGATAATAGTTCTTCCTGAGGATGTATATACAAAGCAGAAACCCTATAATTTGGTCTTCCACTACAAAAATTACCTGAACTCAACCAGTACTTTGTTTCACAACCATTGCTTTTTGGTCTGAGTTGATCAGGGACGTGACAAACTCATACAGATAAAATGACCAACCATAGGCTAGAAACTGTCTTAGATACAGCAGTGCCGGGACAAAATCTTGTGTCAAATTTTTGCTTTCAGTTCTGAGACTAGAGAATGTTTTTCCCTTGTGTCACCACTGGCTGCATTCATAAGACATTATGTAAAGCTGTGGCCTTATTCAGAATCATTCATATGGCAATATAACACTCCATAGCATCTTTGAAATGTAATACTACGTTGAAGCTACCTTTTGAACCAGAAAAAAGTATAAAAATCTTGTCTTTCACTGACATTTCAACACAGAAGCATCATTGCAACAAGTAAAAAACGAGTTGCCATTTTTAATATAAAAATAAATCCAGCATTTTATTTTCTAAAGTTCAGTGGGCTATGTGTCATAACAAGGACACTATGGGGACAGTATAGCAATCCTTTACGAGCATTCATCATTTGCACAAGTGAGCATGAAAAATAAACCACAAACATTAACATCAAAGAAAGCAAAGCAAGCAAAAAAGAATTAAAACAGGAATAAGCAAGAAAGACTTCCAGGTTTCAGGATATATTTTAGCCTTGTAGGGAATCTAACTTCTTGGACCGTTTGAACTCTTTGCATTTTCTTCCTATTTAATACGTCCTCTATTAGTATCTTGACCCTGCTTATCAGCAGCCTAAGATTCAAGGCTCTATTATGTTACAATTTTGGCTTCGTTTTTTTGAGAATTAGAAAGATGTGGCGCATTAAGTTTGTGCAGTAGGTAAAGGGATGATAGGAAATACCTAAGAGAGGATGAAAACTTGAAACTGGGTACCCTGGCACTGGTAGATGTAAGCATTTTCTTTGTTCATGCGGTGTCAGTTTGTTGACTAGAATAGAGCTTCAGTTAAATTAACAAGTGGGAAGTAAAAATTTTATGTTTTCACTAACTTGATAATAAATTGAAAATGTTTGTTATATTCTTTGAAAGTCAGTATTTTGAGAAGTACTAAAAGACAGTGTGGTTAAAGGAGCTCTGTAAAATCTCTCAGCCTGCTTGATGAGCACAGGTTATACTAATCTAGCACCATAACTATAACCCGTACTTTTGTTTGCAGAGGCAGTGTCTTCAGTTTGCATTTGAATTTGGTGTATTTTAAATACCTCCATTTTTTGAAACTCTGATTTGATGAGGTTGTGGGTTATAGTACAAATACTAGTTTTTATATCTGTTAGTGGGATTTAGGCAGGTTCAGATGTGCCTGTGTGCTCAGTTAGAAATATCTTTCCACAAGCTTTCAAGAAAGGTAGGAAGGATGCAGAAAGTAACTTATGAATAATAAAACTGGAGCTTCTTCCTGTGGATTTCATGAAAAGCAGGGGGATTGTGTCTTGTTGCACACACTTATTTTTTGCAGTCCCAAACGCTTTTGGCATTTTAATGTAGAGTGGATATAGGGCTTTTGTTATCTGAGCCTCTGGCAGTAAGGAAATGTCAAGCAGAAAATGCACTTTGCCTGCAGGGGAAGAAGTCGTTGAGGTGCCCTGGTAGTGCAGTACCTGTAGGCTTATCCATGATGTGGTGAAGAGAAGAACCCTGGCAGCTGGGTCTTCTTTGCATGTCAGCAGCAGTGGAAAAAGTGCCACAGATGAGCCTCAAAGAATGAGGGAAAGTGGTGAAAATAGGTAGTTATATGCATATTGACTTTCAGTTTCCTTTCAGCTTCTTTCTTGACTCCCTTGGCTAACCAGGAACGGGTAGGAATTAACAAGGAAAGGGGAAGGAACTACATTTCAGAGTCACAGGTTTCCTCATAATTATTGAAAGCGAAAGGTAGACTCCAATTTTCACTACAACTTATCTAAATTAATTAGCTACCAGTGGCTGAAAGTGTCAATGGAGAGTGTCCTTACACTACAAGGACAGAGTAAACAAGTATATGTATAAATAAGAATCCAAATAAAAATTAACTCTTCACTTAATTCTGCAGTTTATTATGTACTATGCCTCCTTTTATCACTTCTTTTTTTTTTTTGTATTTCATTCCTTGGATCTAATTTCCTGCAGTAAATTATTATCTTTTTATCAATATTATAGAAGTTACATTATTTTTCAAGACAAATTAACAAGACGGACATGGTGACTTTTCAGAGTTGATCCACTATTAGTGTGACTGGAGACCTGAAAAACTAGACCTCAGCTTAGCTTTCAGTTGTGTGGGTTTATCATTAAAGACATTTAAAACCCCAGAAAGTTTATGCTTAAAAAAATTCAAATAACTGGAAACTTTGAATGTGTGCATTAAATGGTCCCTGTGTTAAAAATTAATACCTAGAGTTAGGGATTGAGGCAATAAAGGGCTGTTAAAACAGGAGTAACCTCATAGGAGATGAACCTGTTCAAATTGTGCTATCATCCATTGAGGCTGCAAGTACTCTGGAAACAAGCCCACCTGATCTAGATGTTTAATTGTAGATACCTGGTCTAGGAAATAATTTTACACCTGGGATTACTTATGTGCATGTTTGAATGCATTAGTGATTTGCTAAATTTGGCTCCATGCTTGAGGAACTCTGTCATTGTCAATCATTGTTTGTAAGGCTGGTCAGAAAAAAAAGAATTTTGTTTATCTGGAAAAAAAATGTGGTTTGGAATTTCTGTTCATCTTGGAGCAAACTAAGTGGTACAGATACTCTTTGTGGAAAGTGAAGGAGGATAGGAGAGGCAACCTAAACAACTGACTTACTCAGTAAGCTAAAATAACAAACGGCTGAGTAACTAGGGCAGTGTCACTTGGGATGTAGAACGGCATATTAAAATCCCTGCTCTAGTTAATCACTACAATAGAGGATCATATAATATACATTAATTTTCTTTTCTGCTGAGCTTGTTATAGTAAGTAATTAGTTAGCTATTCATTGGATCAGTGAAAGAGAACCCAACAGGTCTAGAGGGTTTGTACCGCTTCCTTCTCTGGTTTCAACTAGAAATGATGCCATGATCATTAGGAAGCTGACCATTAAAATATCTCCATACATTACTCAGAAATAAACAATTGTGATTAATGAGATTTTTCCTAGGATTTTTGTTAGCAGATTTTCACCAGTCCTAATAGTTTCTTTTGGGTTTTTCTCTCTTTGTTTAAAAGAGAAGAGAGAAAGGTGGCACTTGTTTACTTAAGTTGTAATGAAAATATGTAAAATGTGTAGCTTTGCTGCTGCTCTTCATTATTTATTTGTGTCTTTGAAGACACAAATGTGTTGGAAAGATGCAGGAGGGTTTGTTTTAGTTTTTCTTATCTTCTATAAAGAAAGCTGAACAAACCTTTTTGAAGTGCTGTTATTGTTTAGGCAATCGACACTAGAAACTGATGATGGGATGCGAGATTCTAATTTTGGTGATGTCCCATTGTTTTGAGGGGAAATTGTTTTTGAAGCAGTGATTGTACGCACAGCAGGTACTGGGATCTTGTAAAAGCAGGCGGAACTATCTCATGTTGGGACAAAAAATACTCTCTTTTGTAGTAGCTACAGTGCTAATACACCTATAACTCTTTGGCTAACTAACCCATACATGATGTGGTGTTTCTGAATTCTGGGGATTTGTCCTGCTGTATAATGTATAAGCTGCCATTATATGAATGTATCTTAGTTCTGAAGTATTTGGATGAATTACAGGTATATGAAGGAGCAGAGGGGAGAAGAAACATTAAGCTGAAATGGATTTCTGGATTTTGTCAGTCAGTCTGATATAGTGGGAATAAATTCTTACCTGATGGGAAAACTGACTCAACTCCTTCAAAAACACCTTTACTTTCATAGTACAGTAATTCATGATGTTGCTAAGTCTCAGTAAAATAGTGATTGCTAAGAACAGTACAGAAAATGTCTTGTGGAGTATTTAGTTCTTGCCATTAGAACAAAGTTTTAGTATATCTGTGTGAATTGGCATCCTTCCATTGACTTATGAGCGCAGTGAAGTGGGTGGGTTTAGGTTGTGCACTACTTGGATAGACACGCAGAACTCAGCAGCAGCTGAACTCCCTGAGAGCCCAGCTTCTATGGTGTTTTGCAGATTTATATCAACGAGGGTGGTCTTGATAGGCACAGGCTCTGGTTGCTTCTTCCTGCCCTTCCTCCTTTGTAATTGATTTAGTGGTTTGAACAAAGACCAGAAAGGTACATTTCTGGTAAAAATATTGTGCTAACAATATTTTAATAAAGTCATAAACTCTTCTTGTTTACCCTGTTCTGATGCTCTGGTAGCTGGGGTTTGTGTGCTTGCAAAACTCATGGTGCAAGAATGTGTGTATGTTTTTTGTCTGTTTAAAATACCTTCTCTTTCCTAACAGTAAAAGGCACTACTGCATGCCACTATGTATCTTAAGAGCTGCATTGCCAAAACTTTACTTTTCCCATGAAAACATGAACGTTTATCTTATTCAACTTGAAGGTAGATATGACAGAATGGGATGCAGTATTTGAAAGCAGAAGCAAGGGGAAACCTTTCATTTTAATATTGTTTTCTATATGCTGATATTTTGTGGAATATGATCTTCCTGAAAAACAAAATTCATCTTTTCAGAACTATTCTTGTTTGCCTGAGGGATGTCATCTCAGACAGAGATAATTTAACATCATCCATCCAACGAGGGAGTGAACAGTGTTATATGGGAATGAAATAATTTCAGTCTACCCTGAAGTTTGGTGGTCAAATTATGCTGAGAACACCCAGGCATCCCTGAGAGCCCTCTAGCTTTTCACTGCCATAAACAGACTGGAGTACCCAACCTCTGAGGAATCACTTTATGTTAATAAAGCCTTTACAACTAAACAGATTGTAAAATAATTCTAATTTCTTGTAGATGTCAAAAAAATTTGGAAGTCTGTCTTGAGCTGCTGAGGAATGTGGGCTGTACCTCCAGGCTCACCCTAGACATATAGAATCTATGGGCAACTCTAGTTTCAAATAGTGTAAAAGAGGCAGAAACAGAGATGAAAAGTTCTGAGTAGTTCCAGTACCAAGCCGATTTAGTTGAACAGGCGTTCAGCCGGTTTATATCCGCTTCATGTTGGAATGTGGCTAAATAAGATCAGGCAGGGATCAAATCAAGTGACAGTGCAAGACTAGGGTGGGAGAAGGGAGAACAAGACAGATGGCAACAGAGGTTTCATCAAGACACAGAATTTTCTTCCTGTCCTCTGGTGATACACTTGGGTAATGATGTTTTTAATGCCTGAGGTTGCAAAGTGCAAAAGTAGCATCTCAACATAACTACAATCTAACATCATTTTAAAATAAAGGCATGATATAATTTTTAGTTCTGTCTACATACCTTCATTGAAATAGTTAGATCTGATGTGGTTTTTAAAAAAATTTTATTTTCCCTTCCCTTCCTATCCCTTCACTTCCCATCCCCTCCCATCCCCTCCCAACCCCTCCCCTTTTCTCCCCCTTTCTCCCCTTTTCTTTTGACATTGACAGATTGTGCCTTTGATCCAGAAAGGCCATGAGAATCTAGTGCACCATATCCTTCTCTACCAGTGCAGCAGCAATTTGAATGACAGCGTGCTGGACTACGGACATGAGTGTTACCACCCCAACATGCCAGACTCTTTTCTCACATGTGAAACGGTCATTTTTGCTTGGGCCATTGGAGGAGAGGTAGGATGAAAGGCTGTCTAGCATGGTTCATCAATGGGGCTTCAGGAGGGTGGGTTCTTCCTGGTATATCACTCAGTCTGTTTTTAAGGGTACACAATCTCAATCCCTAAATGCCTCATCAGTAAATCCTTATTAGCATCTTGTTGTCTTCCTCAGCTTCTTGTTGCTTCACAAGTGTACAATGAACATCGTGGGTGAAAGTAATGAAAGTAGTATAGACAGTTGATGTCTTAGGGGAGGTTAACTTGGGAGCATGGAAGTCTGTCAGCATCTGATGTGGAAATACACTGCCTCCAACAATGATCAGCTTCTCTTACTGGCAGAGAAAGAAAGAAAAGTAACTCTCTGTAGGTGACTACATAAAAGACATGGAGGCAAGATTTTCCAAATGAAGTTAGACATAAATCTAATTAATTTTGTGCCTCACCAGGACCTTGTTACAGTGTTCCCCCATATAACGCTGAAGTTTAGAACCCAGCATTTCAATGTAGGAGGAATCCTGTGCCAGTGCAGAGCCAGCAAAAGGACTACTTTGTTCATGGCAGTGGGGCATATCTACAGAAAACAGTCTCTGATGCCACGTTGACCCCAGGCTGTCTTTTCAGCTAATTTCATGTGTTGTGGCTGCAGTTAAAGTTTTCAGCTGACACTAGGCAGAATTACTGCCAAAAGAATCCCACCCCTTCTTTACCCCCTTGATTCACTCTGTGCCCATACCATCATTTGTATCCCAGAGGGAGACTGGGGTGATGATAATTTCTGAAGCCTTCATTTGCCAGCCTGAGCTCAAAACCATCTTCAAGTACTGCAGTGTGAGGAATCCAGAGCTGCTACACAGACCCATCAAAGAAGTTTAATCCACAATGAGCATTATCCCTGATGTATGCTTTGTGCATTTTCGCCATCAGCTATGTTCTGACCTAGTATTTGTACTTTCAGCTGTCTTAATCTAAGTGAAATAAAAAAACTCATATAAATAAATTATCATATGAGAAGCACTACACAGGCTTTTGCAAGGATGATCCCGTTGTTAGAGATCTGTGGAGAGTAATCTGTCAGATCTGGGTTACATTCAGGTTTACTCGAGTGCTCACTCCACTTACTTTAATTTACCATTACATAGAATGGAGCTGATAATATTTATTACTGTGTACTATGCTTAATTCACTGAGGTCCATCAAGCAGCAGAATGTTGGAATCTCAAACTGCACATTTCAGAAAGTTAGAATCTCAAATTACATATTAATATATTAGATATATACTGTAAAATTATATAGATTCTACTACTTTCTATTCTAAAAGTGAATTTGGTAAATAAATTCACTTAGAAGATACTTCCAGCTATCCCCATTTACCAAGCTGTTTATCATCACTAGTGCTTTGAGAACTTGCATAGCTCCCTTTGGAATGAAATTAAACTGAACATTCATGGGTGAACCCTTCACCTCCCAGCAATAAATGGGGTTTTGTGCGTGAGGTCTGACCAGAGGTTGCCCAAAGGAGCATCGTTTGGGGACAGTGGGTCCAGCACAAGCTGTTGCACTGTACAGACTATTTCTTTTGCACTACATGGCTTGCTAATTCAAATGTAGCCATGAAGAGCAATTTTAGTGTTCAAGTCGTTTTGCTTAGAATGCAGCGATTTGTGCATGAGAAATTATTGAATTACACACAACCTCATTATTCCCTGGAAATTACTACTTTTAAAAACTGGGAACATTTAAAATGTAGTTTCACTTTCTCATAAGTGTTTTATTGTCAGACTAACTGCTTGGTAATGCAATGTCTACACATTTAAAATGGAATTTTCCTTTTCCGCTCAAGGAATACAGGGTAAATAATCATAAGATCACAGGATAATGCATGTTAGAAGGAAGCTCAGGAAATCTCTAGTCCACTCTTCTACTCAAAGTAGGGTCAGTGGTGAGGGCAGACTATTTTGCCTTGGTCTTTATCCTCTAGCAGGCATAGGATCTGCTATTTTATATTGACATAGTTATTTAGTGCATTGTTTGTATAATAGCTGTATTAGAACACAGTGCTATATTCAGAAAGTTTTAAAACAAATTACCTTTGTAAATTTTATCATTAGTATGATTGTATCATTGAAAAAAACCCCCAAAACTAGATATATTTATATTAAAAAAATTATATTTTAACTGTGGCAAAAATAACTATATGCATGTGTTGATTTCCAGGGCTTCACCTACCCTCCTCATGTTGGCTTATCCATTGGCACAGCAGCTGACCCTCAGTTCGTTCTTATGGAGGTACATTATGACAATCCATCATACACAGAAGGTTTGTGCCCTCACACTCTTTAAAACATGGACGACTTCAAAATGTATTAGACACAAGAATTTCTGATTGCATTGCACGGCAAACAGAGCAAATACAAAGTTGAGGTTTATTTTTCCCTGCTTAATAGCTCCTAGTTCCCAGTATTTTTTCACTGTACTCAAAAGCTTAACCTGAAGTTGGTAGGAAGTTCAGAGATACAAGTACCAGGCAAATACATCTCCTTTTATCACTACATTCTTCATGTTATCTCTCCTTTTCTTTTCCTGGGAGATTGAACCAGACTGAGAGAGAGCAGCGCAGCATCCAGACTATGAGGCAGCAGCACAGGGAATGAGCCTTTTATCATTTTTTTTACTATCTTTTTTAAAACATCTACCTGAACCATAGACCTTTTCCGAAGGTGATATATAGACTCAGGTTGCTAGACTATTCACTGGGTAAAAGGAGTTTATATTGAAAGATAATATTTTTGTTTATAATGGTGTTTTTTAATATTCTTTCTAAAATTCATTTATATGTAGAAGCAGCAAAAGGAAGAAAGCAGGGAGCCCCAGAAAATCTAGGCAACTTCGAAGCTCTCTTATCTGCTTCTCCATCAAATGTAACCTGCAAGCCTGAGAAGTCTCTTGCAGAAAAACTATTTCCAAATTGGTTGTATCTCTGAAATGTTTTATTTTATCAACTGTGCTGCATGATCATTTTAATTCAAGTGGCAGATAAAGAACTGGGAATAATACTGTTTTGTTTCCTCTATAAGCAGTGAGGACAATTTTGCCCCATTGGGACAGTCCTAAGGAACACCGAGTCTCACCAAAGACCTAGGAACAGGTCAGCACAGGCAAAGGCTGTAAACCAGGTCATGTTTCTTTCCTCCCTAAGAAGCCAGGAGTGGAAGGGAGTTAGACCTGCTTTGAGTGGGAGCACATGAGTCCTTCTGACACAGCACCCATTCTGCCACTGGGTCACATTCATTTTCTTGTTTGGGTATCTACATTTTTCCAGTCTGGGAAATTGTTAGCCTCCTATTGTGGTCTAGGGTAAAGCTTTCCTAAGGGACACAGATAGGTAGTTGTCTTTGGGTCCCAGTTAGACTCAAAAATGTTTGAACTTCTCCTAACTTGGATGATTTTGAATGCTTCTGTTTATGAAATCCTTAACATTCACTTTTAATTGGACAGGTGGCATCATTCAAGATTGCTTATAATATCCTCTTTCTTATTGTAAAAATTTCTGGCATTTAGAGGTTAGCAACAAGCCTGAAGAGGAAATACCACACAGGAAAAATTCAAGTTGATGCGATTGTGCAAATAGCTTCATTAAGGGAATGCATATGGATTCCCAGACACGTGAAAATTGGGATGTTGTGGGACAGTATGTATCACCTGAACTGTGATTAGTGTATTGCAGAATGTCTCATAATTGATTATCACTTTTAACTGGCTACACATAGATCATAGCCTTTGTTCCTTGATAATTATATACTCCCCTTTCTTCGGTATTTTAGTGACTGGATGACTTAGTCTCTCCTCTACCCCTCTGCCTACCTTTAAACAGCCTGCTGATTTCATGTCGATGTAAAACTTGGTTTCAGGCACTGCTATGGCAGACCAATACAGATTACTAGGAAGCCTCTTACTTTCTCTGAGATAGTTGTCATAGTTTGTTCATTTTTAATTTTCAAAACTGAGATTTGAAAAGGGGCAGCAAAGAAGAAGGTAAGATATGAGCTAACAAAATATAGTGCTTGTGAAACAAATTAATCCTTGTTCTTTGCTTGTATCTTTCCTAATGAAAATGGTTAATACAAGATAGTTATAAGCACTTAGATGGTAGAGGCAACATAAATGTGTACAGCTAGACACTGAAATGAATAAAATAGGTTTGTATAATTTTGACTTTTAAAAGCCACAATCTTTTTTTCTATAGGCTTTGGATCCTTAAACTACTTTTGAAATCAAGAAGTCCATTAGTTAGTGCAGCAATAAAATCCTGTGTAGTTCTCTTGCGTACTTTCATCAAGGTGCTAGTAATATTGTCAGGTTTGGGATTTAGGAAGCCTATTTTCATATGGTTAGTTGATGCTCTCTTAATTAGGGAGTATGCAAAAGATGTATTTGATCATCCAAAGTACACTGTAACATGACATGCAATCCAAAGCAATGGAAAAATATAATTAATGCTAGGTCTCAAGGTGAAGAAATAGATAAATTAACAAGTAAATGCCAACACAAATTTCGTTTGAAAATCACACATGGCACATTTTGAGGTCTTATTTCCTGGTATTGATTGTCTACCTGTGATCTACTTTCTTTTATCTGAGATCCCTGTTGGATAACTTAGTGGAAAGGACTCAGGGGCTACAGGCAGCACATATTTTTCATTCACCTCTGAGCACCACAGATATCCACTTACTGTGTTTAACAACCTTCTTGTGGGCTATCCCTATATTTTAATTTCTCATATTATTTTACTCATTTCCAGGTTATTGAGCCTGATTCCTCAATTTTCATGTAAAATCTTAGGACAAGCCTTGGAAAATGTAAATAATATTCTTTTTAATATACTGATTTATAGCCATGGCTGAGTGAGGATTTTTTTTTTTTTGCAGGCTTGATAGATAACTCTGGTCTGAGATTAATCTATACTCCAGTTATAAGGAAATACGATGCCGGGGTTATTGAAGCTGGTCTTTGGGTCAGCCTTTTCCACAATATACCACCAGGCATGCCTGAATTTGTGTCAGAAGGTCACTGCACGCTGGAATGTCTGGAAGAGGTATGTCTCCTGCCTGACTCTGTTGGTTTGCATTCTTAAAAATAGTTTTGGACAGCCTCTTTAACTTCTTGGGAGGATTGATATTTACTGGTTAAAGATGTGAACAAAGGCATCTCCTACATGCTGCCTTCCAGAATGTCGAGTCCTTTTGATCTGAATATTTGAGGGCCTCAGCACTCAGGTTGCTTTGCTGATATGAGTAATTGTACTGGATGACAGAGCACTTACAAGGATTTAATTTTGTGTTCAATACATAAACATACATTGCTTTCCATCACAAATCTAATTCATAGCCTGGATTTGCTAGCCCAGAAAAAATGTTGAGGGAGACTAATTAAGATCTCTGCACGTGCAAATAGCTCCTAATTGTGAAGTGAAAGACTAAGGCATTCTTACACCAACCACAGAAACTAAAGACCTGAAATGGTTTTGTTGTATAGACCAAAGTGCAAAATTATGCATTCATTAAACACTTGGTTCCATTAGGGTAATCTAAATATCTCTACAGATAATGAAAGCTATAGTTTAAAATGAGATTAATGTATCACGAGAGATTCTCATATACTTTGTCACTTATAGAGAAAGGTTGAATCAATGTTTGTTATGATGTGGTTTGGAGTGAAGGGCAAATTTGAGATGGAATTTAGATTTGTTCTTGGTGATGTTAAATGTTGCATGTTGTCAAAGCATTTTTCAGCCTAAGACCACTTCAGTAATTTGTAGTCATGAGGTTTCTGATCTTAAGGCTGTACTTGAAAGGTATTGCGATAACCGATTATTTATAGTTTGGGCTCTGAGTGAGGATCAAAGTTTAGCATACCGAAAGTTCAGATCAATACATCTCAGATAGAATGGGAATGTCAGATTTGTCTTGATTTGGAAAAGTTAATTTTAAAACGTTTTTGACCTGGGAAAACATTCCAAATATAAATGTGTAGTGTTTTCGCTACCAGTTGACTTGAAGATGGGAAGTTGAGCATATTATAATTACAGCCTCTTAATTTAAAGCACTTCTCTTGGCACAGTATTGATGATAACATCATTTGTAACTGCGTAGAAAATCTTTTTCACAATAAACATTCACATTCTGCAAGATTGGCCAATAGCAGTAAAATAATGTGCAGGTTTTAGTATATAATGCCTTTCAAAGTCTTTTGTGAATTATTGGTAGTCCAGTTGATTTTCACCAAAACTGTGTTCATTATGAGTCAAAACATGTTTTATTGAAAAAAAAAGTAACAGAATAAAATCAAGCCTTATTTGTGTATCAAACTTTAATTTCACATACAGATCTGGTTTTGCTCCAGGCTGCACTTTGTTATAAACTGAGGGAACGTAAAATAAATTTATTGCTTTGTTTTCCTCTCTGCTTGTACACTGCATTACCTCACACTGCATCTGGGCACACTGATGGTGTTGGTTCCTCTGATCAGGCTCTAGGTGCTGAGAGACCTGCTGGGATTCATGTGTTTGCGGTACTTCTTCATGCTCATCTTGCTGGCAGAGCCATCAGGATGCGCCATTTCCACAATGGCAAGGAGCAGAAGCTGCTTGCTTATGATGATGAGTTTGACTTCAACTTCCAGGAGTTTCAGTATCTGAATGAAGAAAGAGTAATCTTGCCAGTAAGACACCCTTGCTTCTTTCCCCGAAAGTGTTTAAGAGATCGTGTGCCTAACATTTACTCACATTGAGGACTAACCTTGGATTAGGATTCGTGAATGTTTTGTTCATTTTCCCACTTACTGATGAGTGACAAATGCATTAAAGTTGCAATATCTAGAGACATTAGAGAACTAGCTTGGCCCATAAATTCAAACTCTTCTTTGAATGCATTTGGTGTCCACAGCAGTGAGATTTAGTCTTTGCTGTTACAAATGTTTGGACAAAGCACATCATAAAATTAGGTGTGCTTGGTTAGGCTGTCTTTGTGTATCCAGACAGCTGAAGGATGGAAACACCACCACGTGGCTTTACAGAGTCGCTGCAGCCAAGTAGCAAATCTTGAGTATTTGCACACAGCAAATATCTAGCAATGCAAGCATGTGTCTACAAATCAGTTAAGACTTCAGTTTGTTTCACATTTTCATTTATTTTTAAGAGTAAAACCTGTGCTCATGCTCCCTGTGAGGTTTCACTGAGAAAACAAAGCACAATTACATGATTTCTTCTTCCTATCTGCTGCTCTTGTGAGAAAAAAAGTAATTTATATTTTATAAAAATCCCAGCTGCAATTATATTATAAAGCAGTAGCTGTTCATAGGTATCACATGAAAAGACTATTTTTTTTTGGTTGAGTCACTCATTTAAAAATTAGTCACTTAAACTTTGTTAGTTTCAGCTGGCATCTATTGTTGAAATTTTTGCCTAAGGACAGAAAGTTTAGATCTGCAAAGGCTGGGTGCTCTAGATTTGACCAGCAGAGCAGCCAGAACTTGGTGTAATTTGTGAAAATATCAAACAACTGGATTTTTTAAATGATTCAAACCAGTGAGGGAAGGGAGCTGAAAAGAGCTTTGGAATGACTGAACTTCAAGTATGGTGAGGAGCTCCATGGTTTCAACTTCCAGGCTTCTCTTCCTTTCCTCTCCTATGTCTCTTCTCCCACACTGGGATACTTTAATATTTGCCTTTTGAAGAAAGAAGCTAACATGATAACTTTCTAATTTAATTTCTACAGCAAAACATGGTTGATCAGGTGCAGCGTTTACTCTTTGAAGTCCAACTGCTTGTACTTCATGGGGACTTCAAAGACAAAATGGTGTTATGTCATCCAGGAAAGAAGTGTTGAAGGGTTTAGGATGAAGGTTGGCAGAAGATGACAGGTTTACAGAGAAAACCTGTAATATTTTTAGGAAAATCCACTCAGATTATAGAGAAAGACCTCTTAAAATTCAAGAACAAAAAAAATTAGACAGCAGAAAGACTAGAAGAGTTATTTGATGGTATCAGCAACTTAAAATAGGCAGCTCAAGTAGAAGCAGGATTTCCTTCTCTGAAGTGAACCTTTTTCATGCCTTTTATTGTTTTCATCTTATACAAAAATAGCAGTACAGCTTTACATACATCACTCTGGTGTAATTCAGACCAGAGTTTAATCAAGTAATTATTACTATTAAAAATTTTCATAGAAGTTCTTGATATTCTCCTTCTGCCAGCTCTTCTTCCAAGGGTGTATCCTTCTTTCAGCTCACAGAGTTCAGGTTATTTGTTTTCTTTGTGCACAAGCATTTTCTTCCAAATTTGGAAGCAAAAGATCAAATCTCACAGAAGGAACACTTTTAGTGACTGTTATCCAGTCTGTAAGCTACAAGAGCCAAAGACCTTGCTGGTGGGAGCAGTGAAGATATGCCAGTTGACACTGCTTCAGAGAGAGCTCTGTCTCCATTTGGCTGACATAAGGCTGATGCACTTTCTTCTAGCAGCCCGGAGAATAGTTAGCACTAGCATTAATCTGGCAACAAGCGAGCCTGCAGGAAAGGAGGAATTCTCAACATTTGAAGGGTCATCTTTTTTTTTCAGAGAAGATTAATATAATAGGTGATAAGAGAAAATGATGATACTAAAAAACAAACCAAAGCAAATAGACCTCTGTCATCACTGTGATATGAAGTGGCCTAAAAATACCATATTTTTGATGTATGACTATGTTCTTTAATATTTTAATTTCCACTTGATTATCATTGTGATTTTGAGACTTGTATTTGATTAGGTACAGGGAACAAAGTTAATACCAAAGCGTAGATCACTTTGCCAAGACAGTAAAAAGTTAATTGTAGGCACTTGAGAGGGTAAGTATTCAGCCTTTCCCATACATATCTGTCAATGTAGTTAAGATTTTGCCTGCCACTCCTTTACTCACAGGCTTGGCAGATCAGTAGTTGTTATTGTTATGTGGAAAACCTTCTTTTCCTCATTTGGCAGGTATTTCTATTGAAGTTTGGCAGGATAAATTAGCCTGGGGAAAGCTGTCCAGAGCAGCACTGGATGAGTTTTTGAGCAAAAATCGTGTGTATACATCATCTACAAATACAATTTTCCTGAAAATAGCGCTATATCTGGGCAGCTCCATTGCTGTTTAAAAAAAAAACAAGCCCACAACAGAGCAGAGTCTTAATAAGGCTCAGTTTAAATCCGTAGGAGATCCCCAGGGGTCTGGGATAATATGAATGTTAAGTGCCAAGGTCTTGAAATGCTAATTACCTAATCCTTTGCTCTCAGTAGTATCCATTGCTCTCATCTTTATTTTTTAAGTGTTTGCTGTCATCTGTGGTTACCTGAAGCTGATGTTGATAAACTTCAGAACTCTGAAATACCTAAATCTTGTGTTTCAGGGGGATAATTTAATCACAGAATGTCACTACAGTACTGTGGACCGAATTCGTATGACCTGGGTAAGAAAAGTTTTAATGGATCAAAATAGTTGCAGAGATAATATAACTTAAATATTTTCCAGAAAATGCTATTAATAAGTGTGAACTTGTTAATGCCTGTGTGCATGTAGTTATGTGTTATCTTTCCTCTCATAGATTCTTAGGTTTTAAAGTCATCAGGGACTATTATGATCTCTTGCATAAGGCTTTCATGTGTTTGGTTTATAAAAATAAGCAAGCCAGCTCATAAAAGATCTTTTAAAATCAGATTTCACTAGCATAAGCAGCGCTTTCTTCATAACATGCTTTAACATGTAAATTCTGCGTATTCCAGTGAATTATTTTTATGAAGTTGTTATGCATTTTCCCTCAAAGTTGTAATTGCCTGTTCCTATGTATTTATTTTTACTTATGCTGCGAACAATTTGACTACTTGCTTTTGTACCTGACACAGAATCCAGGCAAAATGCAGATCCTTTGGGTAGGAAGAGGGGGTTGGGTGCAGTGAGTCTCTGAGCATTGTCTTTCTCATGCAGGGGCTTTTTCAGTGATAGGGACCTTCCTGGATAACTTCTGCCCCAGGGCAGTGCAGGGGGATGCTGCACCATACCCTTGCACTGTATTAACTGAGGCACAAGGAGCATCTGTGCCACAGCCCTGAGTCCATGTCCTTGGGGCTGAGGGGGTGGTCCACGTCAGGTTTGACACCTGGTGGAGTGCCGTCACCCAAATGCAGCTTTTTAGGTTGGCAGAGCCCAGGCACTGGGCTTTGCAATGTGGCCACTTGGTTTTGGAGGTGAAGCAAATTCAGTTGTTGGGACATGAGCTGAACGTGCAAACTGGCTATGAAAGCAGAGATTGATGCCAGACATGCTATGTTTATGGGAGGCATGCAGCTGCTGGCACTCAGTCTTGGCCGGGGCTGATCCTGCCGCCTTGGCAGGGACTGGATCCAGATGTCCAGGTGGTGAGACCTGAGGGATTTCTATTTGGCAAGGAAGATCTGTTCCCAGCATCCAGAGGGCAAAGGAATACATCTCCCTGAATCATGGCTTGCACATGGGCGCATGCAGTAGGTACATAAAGAAAAGCTAAGGAGGGAGAACAAAGGCTTTTGAGTTTTTGTCCTATTTTTCTGTGTGATGACCAGACTATCTCTTGCCCCTTGATTTGTGTGTTTTATCTTCATCATTCTTGTTCCTGTGGTTCTGTGAAATATGTAGAACTGCTGTCACACAGGATTTAGGGATGGGCAGATCCTAATCTTGTCTGTATTTACCAAGGTCAATTTTAAAGTATTTTTTTGCCCCATGGCTCTCAATAGAAGACTTTTTAAAGTGTGTTTCCTTTGCTAGGTAGAAATCTTACTCTAATTAATTTATAGGTACTGCTCATTTGCTCTTGCGTCAACATTATCTGCTAACTTAAATAACTCATTTCTTTCTTACTCTTTATCTGCATATGTACTTACAAGGAGTGCCCATATAGATACATATTCCATCCTGGTCTCCATTTTAACAGGCAAAGCTAATTTAATTTCTTATTAAACAGACTAGTTATCCTACCAGATTTTTTCCTACATCTGCTCCAATTTGAAGACCTTTTTCTGAGACATGGTAGATATAAGTACCTTGGAGGCAGCCTAAAATAAACCTGAACTTCCCAGATAATAGTCTTCAACATAACAGGAATCTTATTTTACTGACAGTCATTCTTTCTGTCTTTTTCAACATTTTTTAAGCTCAGGAGCTATTGCTTGATCTTGCAGTACATTTTGTAATTCATTACATAATGACTTCTTGCTACTTGATAACCTAATGTGTAAGATAAACCTCTTGAATTTGGCCTCCTAATACAGCTTTCATTAGCATATAAATGCTAATCAGTGTTTTTATCTCTAGGATTCCAATGCTATCTTGCTTAAAAGAAAAATCCTATTTTCAGGGTGGTCTGAGCACCAGGAATGAAATGTGCCTGTCATATCTGCTCTATTACCCAAGAATCAACCTCACCCGATGTGCAAGTATTCCAGATATAATGGAACAGCTCCAGTTCATTGGTGTTAAGGAAATCTATAGACCAGTCAGGCAAGTAAAATGTTTATGAATCTCTGTAGCACCTCTCTTTCTGTCTGTGGGATTACAGGGTCATTTTTATATGGCCTTTATTTCTTTCTGGTAGTGCAACAAGCTGTAGGGTCACTCATATCACTTCTTTTTGGTCAATACATTATGCTGCTAATTATTTTTCCTGCCAAATTACTTTGCATCTTTTTCTTTTTTAACAAAAAGTTGGTTTCCTCTGTTAAAAAAATCCCGTATTTCTCACAACAGTTCTTTTTCAGCAAAACCATCTTTAAGAAGACTGTATATCAATGTCATATCAATGTTTCAAAACTATCAGTTTATTAAAACATACTAGTGTTTCACATATAGAAAGATAATTTAGGAAAAACTTTGGCAGCATGGGTATCAAGCCACCCTGGGTAGATTTGTTGTCAATAATAGTGTCAGTAATACTGCTGAAGGCAGTTAGTGCAACTAGATCCTAGAACTGTTACTCACACAGAGAGCTTAACATACTCTGGGCGACACTGACAAAAATGCACAAAAGGGGAAGATGTTTTGTTAGAAGGAAATGGAAGGATTGAGAGATAATATAATTCTTCATAAAAGATAATGTAAAGATAAGTAAAAGATGAGTAAAAGATAACTGTTAAATAAACAATATGATGGAGGGAAATGAGACAACTGAGGCTTTGGAAGAATAACAAGTCAGAGGGTGATGTGCTAGGTAAGTGAGAAAAACATGGAACTGGTAGTAGGAATCTAGCCAAGAGGAAGAAAGAATTTTTTAGGTGAACTGTTGGCTACAGAGGGCTTGCAGTTCTGCACGCCTACTGTTCAGAGAAGCAGGGCATTGCACGTTTTTGAGATGTAAATCCATGTCAGAAAGAAAATACTCTAGCTCATATTCATCAGTTTATTTTCTAGTAAGAATAACTCACAAGAATCTAATTATTGACCCATTGCTCAACTCAAAAGCAGTAATATATATTTGGTTTTGTAAGATCTGTCTGCTTCAGTGTTCCTCAAATTGAGTGGCATTGAGGTGGATGCTCTTACCATTTAGGCAGCTCAGGATCTACAATAGCTACCATGCAATTTGATGGGTATCTGACCTCTGGAGTAAGCCACAGGCTGGTGAATTTTAAAGAACATGTTACTGTTTCTCCAGTAAGTCAGCTTAAGTCTTGCTGTCCTTCATCACAAGAGTCCTCAGCAAGAATGAAATGCTTCCCAAATTGTTGATACATCTGTCTTTTCTGTCCTTTAATGTCAGTGGGAAGGCCTGACCAATGATGTCACTCACTAAAATCAAGAGTGATTTACAGAATCCAACACAAAATTTAAACTTTAGTAGGAAATGGGAGGAAGGCCACTATAGATAGGATATATTTGTGTATTGATATATAAAAATCAATAAACAGCATATTTTAGTTTTAAAGTGTTCCTCACAGTGCTTAAAATTAAAGCATCTTAATAGCTAAACTAAGATGATAGTAAGATTTTAAAATAAAATGGATAGACTAACAGTTTATCATCACATTTACATTCTAAAAGTTGTCTTTCCTTATATAGTTTGTCTTAAAATGATACAAAACTATTCTTGGAAAGTAATTTTATGTACAGGCTTACTGGTCTTAGTCTTGAAATTTATATCTAAACCAGAAAAGTCTGAAGAAAGTCACAGTGCAATCAATGTCTACTTCATTTTCCACACTATTTCCATTTACAATATCTTATAATACAGGGAGAGCACAGTTTCTAAAATAGTCCTAGCTGAAAGAGTCTTTCTGAGCTTAGAAAGAAAATGTTCTAATAAATGTATGCTCTCTTGAGTGTTCATTCATGATAACTGTGCTTAGGGAAAAAATGCCCTTTTGGCCTGGGGAAATAAAGATGTTTTGAATAGAGTAAGTATGCAGACTGTCTGCCGCAAATGGAATAGTAATTAGAAGAAGAGATTATTAATGCCTCTAGTATTTATGATCTAATCCACAATTCTCATTTCATTAAGCTCTGTCAGCCTAAGGATATGTGACCTAATACTCATCTCTCTTGTGTCAGTCTTACACTGGAATTGCTTCACTGGCTCTTCTAAATTCTCTCTTGACTTAGACATGAAGGCAAACTGGAAGGAGAATCAAGGCACTGTGGTTCACTTTAGAACTCTGAGGGAAAAAAAGAGTTCTAGAGTGAGCCACAGTGCCTTGATGGCATGGACAGTGGCATAAATCATAAGGAGCTGAGGTGAGAGCTATTGGACCGCAGTAGTGTATAAATATGTACTTGATTAAAATTATGTCCTCCATGCTTAGATGTTGAATAGAGCAGAACTTTGGCATAGGCAGCACTTTACCCAAAGCCAGTGGCAGCCAGCCTACTACAAGATAACGCATCTGGCTGAAGTGCTTTGAAAAGATAACCCATACTCCTACCAAAGGATTAATTAGGTTACTTACATAACATTATAGCTAATTTTACTCTTTCACTAGGTGTATTGGTCTTTCTGTTTTTAAAACTTGACCTATCCACAATGTTGTTTCCATTCATCCTGGTAGAATCAAACAATGAGAATGTGTAAATAATGGAAAAGGTTTTCTTTTACTGTTTTTTTTCCTCTTTTCCAATTTTCCTTCACTATTATATTTGAGTTTTCTTTACTAAAAGAAAGCCAGGAAATACCATTGCTATCCTTTCAAAATCTTTGGCTGTTGGGAAATGGGATTTGCCCCATTTTGTTCATGGGGAGGATTCCTACACATGGGCAAATAATCAGATCATTCACAGCAGTGCAGCAGTTCTCTATTAACCCCTGGCCTAACGTCCCCTTGCAGCTAGCAGATAGGGACATTCCAAAAGGCAATCTCTGCAATACCATTTATTCTTATTTAATCTTTTTGATACTGCTGCCAACCAATTTGATACTGCTGCCAACCCATGCATGTTAAAGCAACTCCTGTGCTAGGTTGAGTTTTGACCTATCTGAGTTATGACCAGAGCTTGGCAGAGCCATCTGGAATCAGCTTTCTCATGGCAAACATTTCATTGCCACGCTGACTGCCAAGCCAAGTAGATGGTGTGGATTTTGCTTTGGTTTTTTTTTTTTTTTTTTAACTGAAGGTCTGTTTTGTATTGTGTGATTGCACGTGTGTTCAGTTTGCAGATCAGAGAACAGCAATGTAATTTTTTTTCTTAACTTGAAGTCTTTCAATTAGAAAAGCATCTTACAGCAAGTCCAAAAATGCTAACAAACTTTCATAAACCTGTTGAGATCAGTGAAACAGTATCATTTCTCTGTAGCAGAGAACTTAGCTGAGAATGTGAAATAGGCATAATATACATATTAAGAGTACATTTGTTTTTCTGAGTAGATTCTTAAAAAGCTTTTTGCCATTAGTTCCAACTTGATGGTATTTATCTAATTTTTAAAAATGCATTTATTTATTATTCTTTAGGACTTGGCCTTTCATTATCAAGAGTCCTAAGCAATATAAAAACCTGTCTTTTATGGATGCAATGAACAAATTCAAATGGTCCACATCGGATGGTCTCTCCTATAATGAACTTGTGCTTAAACTGCCAGTGAATGTAAGATGTTCAAAAACAGATAACGCAGAATGGTCGGTAAGTGTTGAAAAGTAACAATGCTGTGCAACAAGTGTGATTTACTGTGTTTCATTGCATATGAATAAGTACCTGGTTATATGTCTTCAGATTGCTTACACAAATATATTGCATTTATATACAATAATAAATGATGAGAATGTTTTATCAATGCTTTCCCTTAGCTCAAGTTCTAGAAGTATTTAAAAGGATTAGAGAAGTTGGAGTTTGATCATTACTCGGAAGCAGTAATTGGAGTGTGGAGTCTTCCAGGGTGTTTGGGACTGACAGCAACCACATGCCTCAAGATTAGATATCAAGTTAAAAAATGTTATCCCTTTGCTGCCTCCGTTGTCAGGGATGTACATTAGGGTCTTGCGATGGATGTTTCAAAATCCTAAAGTTAGGTTTCTACTCCGAGTCCCTCTTATGGGGAAGCTTATTGACTGCATAAGAAAGGCTCAAGAATCTAACCTCTTAACTCAGGCATCCGGACTATCTAAAGATTCATGAGTACTCTTCCAATATCTCTTGGGTATTTTTGGTCTTGTATTGGGCCAAAATAAATACATTTGGATTGTCTGTTTCCTTTGTGGACTGTTGGAAGATTTTATCTTCTATAATTGTCCTTTCCCAGTTTCCTTTATGCAAAAAACTATAAGTTAAAATAATTCCCCAATAAGTTATTATATATTCTAAATGTCTACTGGTAATTTAACAGGACTGCTGGGAAAAGTGGTCATCTTTAGTGTTGATGTGTGTTTATAAAGAACTAATAATGCATGTAGTGTCACACCCGAAGGAGATGCTGAAAAATATAACTTGGTTCTTGATCTCCTTTATAGGATCCAAGTTCAAGATTCCATTTTAATTTTTTGAGCTTTTCTGCTCAGAAGGAGAGATTGTCTCATTATACTGGTTTACCTCCTATTGTGATTTTAGACCAGCCTGACAGAGCTGATTTCAGATACTGCTGATGAAATACTTCCCAGGAAAGGACCTTTGCCTCATTCTCCTCACCCTGCAGATCAGCCCCCACTTTCTTGTAGCAGGTCACACAATGCTTTCAGGTGGTGCAGAAATTGCCTTCCTGAAGGGGCTTTCTCTAATCTTTCCAACGTCTATCAGACTGTTCTGCCTGTGGGATGTCAGTGAAATGCTGTGTGCTATAAGTAATCAAAGAGGTTCTGTTTCATTCTAATATGTGTCCCATGGCAGAACTTCTGTGAAAAGTACTTATTAACAGTGAGTGTGACTATTCACCAGTTTTGGTTAAACTTCTTGACCTTTGCGACTGTTGGCCAGTAGCAGCTGCAAAGCCACTCTTTGACTAATTGTTTGTCAGAGGACATGTTAAGATGATGGAAAGCACACAAAAATTTTATCAGGAGGGGATAGGCTTCTGTGTTTTTTTAAATGATATGTTTTCTGGAAAATGTTGCCCTTTATCTTACAGGATGAAAGAACAATTGTTGCAACTTTAAAAGTGTAGTCAAAGAGTGAGCTCACTGGAACAGGGAGTGCTTAGTTCTATCTTTTAATAATAGTTTCCAATTTCAAGTGACTACAGCATATTCATCAAAGCTAAGATTCGGAGTCTTTCCTTTCCCTTTTCTTCTTAGTGATAGTACATTAAATTGACCATCCTCATAATAATCAAGAACAGATTTAAACTGAGTGACCAAACAATCAGTAAGATGTTAAAAGAAGTCAAAAACACTTGAAGTAGGGAAAGTGAGTTGAAAATACCTTCATTCTTCTGTAGGGATGGCCCCATGAGCAGTGTTAGCTTTGTGCTTTGTTTGCTGAGGTGAAGTCACTATTTATTTTTTTCTGCAATGCAGGATAATTGCAACATAGAAATAAACCAAATAAAGCACATGTTGTGCAGATGGGTGTTGAGACTTCCAAAAAAAAAGTTGGTGCCAAGGAGCTAGCTGTTTGCAGAACTTCTTTCCTGTGACATGTAGGGAGTACATTAGGAAAACTCCAGCCAAGCAGTGTACCCAAATCTCTTTAATCTTATGTCAGAACTATGACGGCAAATAGTTAGGTCCAGCTCCATAACAATTGCATTGTTTTCTAAGGTAAGAATGAAAAATATTCAAAATACAGAAATATGACACCATTATAGGTCACCCTGCTTGAGCAGGGATTTTGGATCAGATGAACTCCAGAGATCACTTCCAACCTCAGCCTTTCTGTGGTTCCATGAAATAATGTGTACACAATAAACTGGCTTTCATGAATGCATTCAACTATCATCCAGCATCTTTATAGCACTGTAACACTGTAAACATCCATTTTATCTGCCAGGGAGATGAAAACAAAACCTAAACCAACCAAACAATCCCTCAAAGCAAAGTAAAATCATACAAAGCAATCAACAAAAGCCTAACCTTGTTTTATTGGAAAGGATACGAGTGTATACAGCTGCTCTTGAGCTTAGAACAATGGATATCCACACTGGCTGATCATTTGGTGTATACATTAATATAGTTACTTAGTTTGATGACTCCACAGTAAAAGGTACAAGCCCTGTAGAAAACTAACAGTAGAGTCTCATGCAAACTGCCAACTAGAGAACAAAATAGAAATTTCTAGTCTTATGTGACAAAACTTTGATTTTTTTCTTGTTTAATTTTAATTGTAGATCCAAGGCATGACAGCTTTGCCTCCTGAAATAGAGAGACCATACAAGCCAGAACCAGTGATATGCAGCTCATCTTCCTGTTTACATTGCAGTTTATTCCTTACACTTTCGTTTGTTGTACAGGTCACAGCTAGTATCATAGAAAATATTGGGCCCTTTGTATAATAATTTTTATTAATTTGTGTTCTTTATGCCATGCAGGTTCTGATGTGTTTGCACTGTTGCTATTGTAGATTTATTTTTGTACATGTTAATAAATTAAATTTGCCAGTTCAAAATGAAACGTGTACTTCCTCTGAAAACTGTGGGATTTTTGGTTTTCAATGTAAAGTATGTATAAAACATGGTAGGCACACTGGCACACTGCATATAGAAATCTTTTTCCACCCTGTTTTGTAACACTTTCTCTTGGCTCTTTCACATGGTGTTTTCCAGATCAACTATGTAGATGGATAAAATTAATAAACTAGAAGCAACTTAGTTAATCACATTCAGCCTGGTGTGCGCTGTATTATTTTGTCTTGGTTCTTGACATCTGCAGGTTATGAAGTTGTTATTGTATGGAGAAGTATTGTGAACATGTATTTGGGCTGTAAAGTTGCAGGAAGGATTCATTCAAGAAGGACATTTCTGGGAGCAACACGCTGCAAACCATCTTAACTCCCAAGAGAATAGTGTGCTATGGGTGAGAAAGGGATAAACACACAGGCAGAAGCCCAAATCTACCCATAGCAATTCCTGTATGGTCATGTGACATGGCAGGTATTTTTTTTCCTTAGTCCTTGGCAATTCAGTGTGTTTCTTTTGTCTTAAGGTATTTGTACAGTGAGTAAAGCTTTGGCAAGAGGTAGGCACGCCTTTGCCAGATTTGATCTGGATAGCAGTAGCAATAACGATCTATCTCACAGCCAGGCTCTGGCATGAACAGGGAACCATAGTAGGAACCTGCCAAGATTTATTTTTAGCACAAGCTGAGCATTGCAGTAGGCCAAATGGTTAAGAAGTTATTCTTGTGTCTCATGAGTCTAATTTATTACTTTATTATTATTATTTGGAAATCTGCAACATTTTTACTCAGATTATGTTGGGCAGGGAAAATTCTCAAAGATGCCTAATTTATTACTCCCCAGTGAAATTATACAACATTTATTACAAGGACTAAATAGCCAGTCCGTGTCCGTCCGTCCGTCCCCCCGTTTCCATAGCCGCACTGCAGTTACAGTTAACTATATGCTGCATAAACTTTACTGGATTGTATATGAAAATAAGTTGATTTGGATGTTGAGAGTGCTCCACTGACCACTGAAACACCTACACTACAACTAACCTCTGTAGACTTAGTTACACACGGACCTTGTAACATACATATTATGTCATTGAGCACTCTTTTGCAGTGTCATGAGTCCAGAGCATATCAAGAATCTGACTGAGCTGGTTTTCTGATACCTGTCTGAGTAGTTGTACCTCCTAATGAAGGCAGGCTGTTCTGTTGCAAGGAAATATCACATAAGGAAAGTAAGGAGAAGATTTGGGAACTGCTTTCTCTGTATATGAGAAGTGCGAAGGAAAATATCAGAAAGCTGGTAAGGCTCTATTGTGGGTAGCCATAATTGACACTTAAAAGAGGGGCATAAGCAGCTGATGCCTCAGGTAGAGAAGAGAGAATTAATCAAGTACAGATTCATTTTCTTGGAGCTATAACAATCTCATTGCAAAATTTATGCAAAAGGAGAGTTTAAAATGAGCTGTGAAGATGGAAATTCACAGGGCCTACAAAATTCTTCTGATGCTGCAGTCTGTACTTGGGCTAAGAAAGCAAATCCCACCAAATCCTGGAAAATTTCTTTGCTGTTGTTGGGCAGCTACTTCATCTAAACATACCTGCACAGTGGTGTGTTCTGCTGGTGCTGGATAAGGCAAGAAAAAAGTGTGTGTAGAACAGCATATTGATTTTCTTGTGGTCAAAACTTTGAAGTTTCAATAGAGTTGTAATTTTTTAGGTGTCTCCTTCCTGCCAGCAGAATAACTATGCTTTTCTGTTCTGTGTTGCTGACTAGAACTGTTGGCAAAACAAAAAACCCAAATAATGGTCATAGTGAGCTACAAGCAGAAAAAATCTTCCAAGTGATTATTGGCACAGGTCTGCTCAGAACATGAAAAGCTAGGGCATCCTCCAGATAAAATATCACATAGTCCAGGGTACCTCACATTTGTAAAAGTAGTCAATGGGATCCCAGGCCTTTCTTGCAGTTAAACCTACTCATAAAGTGGGCATGTTGTTTGAACAGCTTTTTGTCAGGCAGTGAGGAGAAAAATAAAAGGGAATGAAATAAGAAAAGAGCCTTTGTGTTGGACAAGGGAGCTCTTTCACACGCAATACTGCCTCATTTGCTAATAAATGTGGGCTACTGGCATCAGTCCTATGTTGACTTGGTTTGCAAAAAAGATAAAGTAGACATAAGGTTATTTTCCATTCACTTGGCTGTTCTCTGTTTTGATGCTGTTTCTTATCTATGAGGATTTCCTTTCCATAGGCACCTGGCCTAAGACCATTTGAGCAGATGGGTGTTGCGGTCATCCAGTATGCCACAAGATGACATAAAGCAAAGCTGTCTCAGAAAAGATGTCTGTGAGAGATAACTGCCAGTATATCAGGAAGACATGGCATATACACTAAAAATTCATTTTTGTTTAACCTGAAACTGGTTTATGACATCTAGAGGAATGGAAATAAAAAATTTACTTCATAGGTAATTAAAAAGAGGGACTGATGATACAGCTCTGGGATATTTCTAACATAAAGGATCCAAAACAAATATAAGTACATTCCATTATTAAAGAAACTTATAAGAAAAAAAAAAAAAGATGAAAGTCTGAAATTGTCAAGAATTCAAAGCAAGATAAAGTCAAGAAATGCCATAAGCTAATTCTATGCCATTGAAAAAAAAAACAGGTGAGGCAAACAGATATCTAGTCATACTGCACATGAAGAAGCTCTCTCACACAATTTTCTGTGATTTTATTTCAATATTGTGCTATCCTAAAGAATATGCTTGAATTATGCTGTTATCCAAAGCTTACATAACAGTTACAGTTAGAAGTGTATATAGTTAATACTGTTTCAAAGCAAACAATGGTAGAGGAGAAAATATTGAGTATATACTGGAAAATTAATGAGTTGGAGTTGATGAGCACAAAATGACTAAATGTAGTACTTCGTTTTAACAATAATGCCATTCTGACCGCTGGGCAGAGTCCAGTGGCATGAGGTTTAACACAGCCAAATGCCGGGTCCTGCACTTGGGGCACAACAACCCTATGCAGAGCTACAGACTGGGAGAGGTCTGTCTAGAAAGCTGCCTGGAGGAGAGGGACCTGGGGGTGTTGGTCGACAGCCAACTGAACATGAGCCAGCAGCGTGCCCAGGTGGCCAAGAAGGCCAATGGCATCTTGGCTTGNGGAGGGAGCTGGCCTCTTCTCCCAAGTGACAGGGGACAGGACAAGAGGGAGTGGCCTCAAGCTCCATCAGGGGGAGGTTCAGGCTTAACATTAGGAAAAAAATTTTCACAGAAATGGTCATTAGGCACTGGAACAGGCTGCCCAGGTTGGTGGTTGATTCACCTTCCCTGGAGGTGTTTAAAAGATGGGTGGATGAGGTGCTGAGACATGGTTTAGTGATTGATAGGAATGGTTGGACTTGATGATCCGTTGGGTCTCTTCCAACCTGTTTATTCTATGATTCTATGAAATGTTTTTAGAGCTTCTAGTGAGAAACTAAACATAAATTTTTCAGTGGGATAAGGAGTTGCATTCTGGAATAGCAGCTGAAAATCCTACTCTATTAAAAACAGATTCTCCACACAATGATCCAGCTGACTGTCACCTGTAGACTTATCAATAGATGTACTATTAACACTACTTAATCCCTCTTTCTTTTTATTATTTATTCATTACAAAGCTTCCATTTAATGAACCCATGGCTCTCCTTAAACATTCACATTATCTGAATCAACAACTGTCACATAACCAGGATGCAGGAGGACCAAGAAGGAAGCACTGGTGTTTATGTAACATTTCAAATCGCCCCTGTGGAAGATAGAGTCATTCTCTTCTTATCCCACCCATGAGGCCCGTTATACCTCTCAGTGTCAACCCATCTGTGCCTGCATCACAGTGGCATCTAGGACTGGTACAAGTGTGGACTGATGCAAGAGGTGACAAGCAGAGCTATAGCCAGTGGGAGTGCAATGGTCCTGGGCTTTAGCCCTTTCACTGAGGAGGTCTGGCTTGGTGTAGGAAATAAGGCTGAATGTGAGAAACAAAAGCTAAATATGGGAATGGGGCTGAATGTGGGGAGAAAAGGGACTGGTTGCTTCCCCCCACCCCTCCCCTTGCTTTCCCCCAGCTCCTTGCATTGGGCTGAGTACAAGGTCTGTAACAGTGAGGAATGCATAAAGGGCACATCAATATCAGTACGTGTCTAGAAGTAGACATAGTCAACTCCTGCGACTGGTAAGGCTCTGCCAAGGACAAGAGCCTAATTATTTTCTAAGAAGATGGATTGCAGCTGATGGGCTAAACACCATCTCCCCTGCCACCCTGCTGATCTTCATCGAGGTAAGCGGGCATGAGGAGGGGAAGATGTGATTGAACCATTTGGAATCAGCTGATAGACTGGATCCCATCCTCTTTCTCCCTGCCTGGATTCCACTGAGGTAAGCGCTGGTGTCATCCATGCTAAATATACATCTTAACGTCAAACTAATTAACATGAAGCTGATTATTAGTATCTCTCTTTGTACACTAACCCTATCTACATGTTATCTTTACTTGCATGTGTTTGTTATTCCTATGCATATATCATTTCTTGTCATGTTGTTGTGTGCATTCCTGTGTCAGGTTCAATGTATTTTCACAAACACTACCTTCTCCACAACTATTAATAAACTTAAGTCATCAGCTGTTATTCTTAATAAAACTGGCTTGTTTGTGCAAGTCTCTGCAGTAATTGTTTAGAGGAATTTAAAGAGGAGTCTTTAATAATGGAATGGGGTAAGCTGGGTATTATTGTTCTTTACCTTTCCATCGTTGCTCTTGTTGATTATTTCATACGTAGAAAGCTGGGTAATTATTAATTGTCCTAGCATCATTGCTACATTAATTATTCTGATAGGCTGGGCATGTCACCCTTTAATACTGTCAGATTGGAAGGCTCTGTCTAGCAGACTGGGTGATGCTGTTAGCAAAAGAGTTAAACAAACTGGTAAACTCTCCCTGAAGTCTCTCACATATTTTCAGATTTACCACTCGTGACATACATCACATTGTCCTCTCTCAAAACGTGACACTTGGTAACCAGCCTGTCTGGTTAGAAAGAGGGATTGTACGTCCACATTAGCCCAGATGCTGAAAACACACAAATTTAATAAATAAAACCTAGCAGAAACACTGGCCTCATTTTCTTCTTTCTTCCCTTCATGCACAAAGTGACTATTTTTAGTCCAATTATTTCTTCTGGAATGTTTGAGAATTTCCACTCCTTCTGCTCTCTGCCTCTTATTTCTGATTTTTTATACATCCATGCCTTGCATGAGAGAGATAGCAAGCTTTTCCCAAAACTTTTAGCAGAGCAGAAAGCTGGGAGAAGAAAATACTCTTCTGAGCTGCTTTCTCCATCCCCACAGAGGTAACCCCAGGCCACAGGTGCCCTCAGAAGCATCATTCCTCAAGACTCCAGTGTCTTGTGGATGCACTGAGTCTGGCACAAGCTGAGCAAAAGGGTGGGATCCATCATGAAATTTCCTTTCTTCAACCCCAGCAACATGCTTGTGGTGCAGATGCCCACCCCCAGCTACCAATACCTAAAGCATGGTGCTTAGTGTACTCACCTAGGATAAAGGTATAAATACAATTTCTGTTTGTACATCAAAACTAGCAAAATAAAATGTTTACTCTGAATTTTTAGTTACATGGTAACTCTAGTTTTCAGAAAAACTGCAATATACCAGGCAAATATAAAATGATTTAAATGTTTAGAGACGTGACTTAAGAGTGTGCTTCTGAGAGCTGGCCATTTTAGGCCATTCATTTGGCATGTCTTAGAAAGACATGCTAAAATTTATTATGAGTTCTTCCAAACCACGGGACAAGAATAACGACTATTACTTAAACAATCACACAGAATCAGGTGTAGCTCTTGCTGTTTTGTTTTGCATTGTATACATAGATTTCAACATTGAAAAAGCATTTTCAACAGGTACAGTTACACTTCACATTTTTTACAGATACAAATGTGTTTTCTAAATCTGTGATTTTCTCCTACTCCTCCCGCTCTTCTTCAAGGTAAAATAATGACTATTATCTATATGAGGTAATGCTCATGGAGGACTAATTTCTTCTGCATAGTGTGTAAGTGCCAACATTAAATCACAGAATCACGGAATCACAAAGACCCACTGGATCATCAAGTCCAACCATCCCTATCAATCATTAAACCATGTCTCTCAGCACCTCATCCACCCATCTTTTAAACACCTCCAGGGAAGGTGACTCAACCACAAACCTGGGCAGCCTGTTCCAATGCCCAGTGACCATTTCTGTGAAATTTTTTTTCCTAATGTTAAGCCTGAACCTCCCCCTGATGGAGCTTGAGGCCGCTCCCTCTTGTCCTGTCCCCTGTCACTTGGGAGAAGAGGCCAGCTCCCTCCTCTCTGCAACCTCCCTTCAGGTAGTTGTAGAGAGCTATGAGGTCTCTCCTCAGCCTCCTCTTCTCCAGGCTAAACAACCCCAGCTTCCTCGGCCATTCCTCATAAGGCCTGTTCTCTAGCCCCTTCACCAGCTTCGTTGCTCTTCTCTGGACATGCTCCAGTGTCCAAATGGTGCAAACTGATTTTTAAATGCTGTCATTAACATAATTGTTCTAAAATCTGCTTTGCCCTGGTTTAGGTAACTACAAAAGACAGAGGAGAATAGTAATTCCTGCTCCCATTATGTGTGATAAGTCTGACTATCTTCTAGTCAACTTATAAAAACTTTCAAAGTTACCTGTACTATAGCTGTGAAAATACACAGAGATTAGGAAGTTTTTCCCAGACTGTTGTAGTGAGTGAAACATTGACTCCAGCAATTTTTGTTTGCTCCATGTCCTACCTTTCCAGTCTGTGTAGCACTGATGGTGACCAGTTGTTTATGAATTCAGTGGTGACTTCTGCTTTGGCTGTGCATGGCGAAGTCCAGATTTAAACTCTTTCTAATATGTTTTTAATTATGAAGACCATGTCTAAATCATACTGAATATAAAAACAATATATAAACATATATATATATTGCTGTCTAAATAGATAGTTCTTAGCTTGCGGAGCATGCTTTTGGGGAGAAGGTTGACCATCTGTCTTGAAATATCACAAACTTTCAATCACTGAAAAAGTACAGAATAGTTTTCATTGAGCTTATACATTTTCCTTTCCTTAAAAGCCTCAGATGGTAAAAGTATGAGTGGGTTGGGGGTTTTTTTGTACTTACTGTACAAAAGGCAGCCCTTTTTCCCTAGCTGCCCTGCACTGATTTTATCTGGAATATACCAGAGCTCCTTAAACAGCACCAAGCCTTATTCCCTCTACCTAGATTCAAGCCAGGTGAGGCTTCTAGTTTCAATTTGTAGCAGAGGAGGTCCAGAACAGACGTCCTCCTGGAGGCCCACTTCCCTCTGACAGCATTTCATGTAAAGGAGTACTTTGCACAAGATCATACTAACAAAATATTTACTATAAGCAAACATTTTTTAATACTTGCTACTCTATATGCCACAAACTCACATAACAGCGAATCCAGGGCATCACATTAAGTCTAGGACCACATACTGCCTTTTCATTACCAATGATGAATAGCACTGTGGTGTTGAGATGAGCTCTGAGAAACAGAAAACACTTGGCGTAAAATACAAACAGATTGTAGAAATACTTCTGGAGACTTGGAGCATTACTGGCAGAGTAAATTACCTTTTGTGAGGCTGTTCTCTCCTTTTCCATGTATGCTTCTCATTGGTTACATTTACAGCACCTTGTAAACACTTCCAGCTTCTTTCATTCTACTGAGCAAGAAACCAGCTGAGAACTAAATGTGTTTCTCATACTAATTAACCGCCAGGCAGCCTCATTACAGGTGGTTTACAACTCCATTATGAAGTAACAGGGAAACAACAGCAAAAAAGGTTTAGTTTTATAGGCCTGAGCAACCATTTCCTCAGCACATTGTCATTATTCAACCATGATTTATATTCGTTCTTTGTGGTGATTTTTAAGAAAGATAAAGGTATTTTTTCACTGGGGAGTTCTAATCTCTTCATAGGAAAACTGGTAAAATCCAAGCTGCTGAATCCTTTTCCTGCTCTAACCTAGGGCCAAGGAATAAAAGGTTCTTAGAGCTTTACACAATAGTGTGACAAGCCTTGTTTTATGAAGGAATGAAAAAATACTCTGAGAATCACAAATGGCTTTCATGTGTATTTAAGCATAGATTATCAATACCATAGAAAATAAATTAAAAATACCTCCTTCATCAAGGCAAATAGCATTTCTGTGCATCTCCTGTTGGCTTTACCAAAATTTCTGCTCCTGGAACTAAAAAAGGGTGTTCTGTAGTATATTTTTCTTTTTCACTACCTGTCTTAAGATTGTATGACTGGCTTGTCATGAGAGGATGTTTTAAGATATCTAAGGGGATAGGATTTGAAAACTTCTTTATAACCTGTTCAAAACCTTGCAAGACTTTTCTGGGGAATACATAAAACTTCTATAAATATCTATGTGTTTTAGACATCAAGTTACAAGTCTGCAATATGCTATGAAAGCCATAAAAGCTGCCCAAGTTTTGGCCATTATTTGTGGTGTCAGGTAGTAAATCTGGCAGAAGCTATTCCTAGATATTGCCTCTCTGGGGAGACTGTAATTGAAATACTGAACTTGGACACGTTTTTAGACTTGACCAGTTGGATTCACAGGTGATGAAAGGTGACACAAATCCATTATAGGCCTACACAAGTCTACTTCATCCTTCAACAGCAGAGAAGGCTGGAAAGTTTTAGAAAAGCGGGTCAGAATGTAAAGAAAGACACCACAGGACCAAGACTGTAGGAAAAAAGCCCTAAAGATAGTTAGATATATCCAACTGATCATACCTCCAGAGGTTGGTGTCTTCCACCTAGGGTGGAGAGGACTATAGCTGTAGAAAGACCTTTATATATGAAATCTGTGGGTATTTTTGAAAGGCATAATGGAAAGAACAGCTGGCTTCATACATAATCCACTGAACAAAGCCTACAAGTCTCAGGTTCAGTAGACCATGCCACCACCAGAAATACACGTGCAGTTAAATTTATACACATTCAAAAATGTTTCAAACTTAAATCTGAGAACATGCATGCAAGAGCTGGATGCCACATAGATAAGAGGATAGACAGAAACACATAGGGAATACCTTGGTAAAGAAGAGGAAAAGGGAAACTGAGAGAAACAGCCTAGAATTACCCTATTCCTGAGCTACCTCATCATGTGCAGCAAAACATCCTTCCTGATCTTGCTTTTAGTACTAAAGTTTTCATTTTTATTTTGTCTACTGAGAAGAAAAGCCACTTACTTTACTCTGAGTGGCTTAAAGAAACAGCTGTTTTTTCTTTTTCAGCCTTGATGACTACCAGGACTAGGATACTGTTCCTGCCTGCAGAGCAGAGTAACAGCACAGGGGGAATTTTATAGGGCTGAATTCTGGACTTGGCAGCATGCAGCTGTCACCTTCCCCATGGTCTCCTATGGATCTGCCCCCCATGCCCACCTTCTAGTCTTTAAGCAATGTGCAGCTGAGACACCCAGTCAGGAAATATGGACTTCCCAAACACAGTGAGGTGTAAGTCTTGTATAAAACAAGCTGTTTATATCTTTTTTTGGTTCCATAACAGCTAGTATTTGGTATATCAGATAATTTTCAGAGGACTCTTTCCTATGTGCAGGAGGAGTCCAGTACATTTATTTTCCCCCTTTCATTTTTTCCTTTTTGATTTTGCATTAAAGGTTGAAAAAAAGGACAACAGACTGAAAAAAAATAACTGCTTATTGAACAGCACTCTCTGCTGCCTCCTAAGAGATTTGCATGTAGTATATGCTCTAAGCAATTCAAGCCTGAAATGGACACTTCATGGGATGGGAAAAATGCCCTGTTCTGACAAGGAGTTAGAGGGAATGGTGTTAAGCAGTCTTTAATGTCAGTCCTGAAACTTATCATTTGCCTTCCTAGGCAAGGAGAAGAATTCAGTAGTAATAAAGGAAAGGAATGCAAGGGGGTTGAGTGTGCACACATGCATTAAAACCCATCCTCAGTCCTCACCTGGACAGTCTCCTACTGATGCAGCACCCTGTTCAGGTGTAGGATGGGAGGAGCTGACATCAGGCAATGATAGCAATGGGCTTTGTCAGTGCACTTGAGAAAATACTTTAAGAACAGAAAAAAAACCCCAAACCCCTAATCCAAACATCTGTCTTTTTCAAATAGAAATCTCTTTACTAAGGCCTTTTCCAGGGACAAAAGCTGAGGCATTTACATGTCAATTATTCCATCTCTAATTTATACCAGTGTAAAATTATTTGTAGTGTCTGCCCAGCTCCCAGAAGGAAAAGGAAATAAATAGTACCAAAAAGGAGCCCAAAAGATGCACTTAAACCAATTATGCTGGTAAAGCAGGGTTATTTTTTAAGTGTTTAACCCACACTAGAGCTAAGGCAAAACTGTTACGTAGACAAAATCTCATCACTGAAATGATATCATTTAAACTTCATGTTTAAGCTTAATAACATAGATTGCAGTGTCTGAAAGTATCAGACAGCCCCAAAATGAAAGGAAGTTGAAGAATAAGTAGAATAAATAAAAATAGGTATATGAAATAGAGATTTAAAATTAAGGCCCTGCCATCTTGTGGTGCCAAGGAAGAACAACGCCAGTACTGTAGCAGTCACTGGCGTCCTCGGCATCCAACAGTGCAGGGTGATTTTTTTCAGCTCCATCTCTTGAGCAGAGCATCCCTGGGACACCAGATCCATGCATCACCTTGCCTGGCTGGAACAGCCCAGCAGAGAGGGACACTTTCTCAGCGCACTGCTCCTGCTGCAGTAAGATCCCCATCAGTCCAAACTGTGTGTTTGAATAAACTGGTGTTTAAACAAAACACAGCTTGTGGGAGAGGCAGTGTTTTAAACACTGTGTCATTTCAGTATTCACTTAATGGGGGCTATCGAAAGATTTTTATCAGTTCTACCTGCCTCTTTTATTTGTCCATTTAATCTTCATCTTTCTGTCAGCACACAGGATGCTTACTCTACATTTAGAAATATCACACATTTGGGGTTGCTGAAACTGGCAGCCCAGCAGAGGTGAGGCTACCACTGCTACATGTCCACAGGTCCAGCCAGCAGTAAGTCTGAGTGCGCATCCCCAATTGGAACATATGCAGAAACATGATGCATGCATATTCATCAATACACATATACACATGGCTGGCCCCACAAAGCAGCCCCAACAATGATGCACGCACACAGGCAGCACAACCAGCCTATTCCCATTCTTTTCTCTGGCACATCATGATGAAGGTCCATCAGTTGGAAATACACAATGTGAGTAGCTCACCAGTAGCTTGTTTACATGTAACCAGCCCTTTTTATTCCCTTAGCCACGTATTTTTCCACCCTTTTTTGCCTCTATTGCTCCATCTCCCTTCTTTTTTTTCTTGCCCTAAATATCCTATAAGAAGTCCCAAAATGTTTTACCAAAATGAGTCCTATACCCTTAGGTATAACCTCCCTAACCCTGTGGGGTGCTCTGGAGAGCCTCTCCCCTTAACTCTTGTGGTGTATGTGTATCACCCCCAGTCACTCCCTTTGGGGCTGATCACTCCCTTTGTGATGCACTGGGCGTGCCCCAGCAGTGCCCCGTTTCTATGATGGATTTTTTGGGCTCCCCACTGGCTCATCCTGTGTTTGAATATGAGACATATAACAATGTACCTTTTCTTAGGCTGAATAAGGAGCTGCTGTATTACTTAAAACCAGCCAGACAGTTCTTAACACTATTCACTAATATTTCTCACCATTTATTCTCTACAACTGTTGAGGCAGAGATCTTATACAAACCACAGCACATGATGAGAAGGCAGATGTGGGCGAGAGTCAATCTGTCTCTTCCTGACTTCAGAACCTGGGAGATGTTCTTCAAAACCAGTTTTTCCCCCCTGCAATTTTGTCATTTAAAATAACAAGAAAAGAATATCAGAGAGTTGGTACTAGGTGTTGCCCATGGAAATGTCAGCTGTTCTTCTCAGATGTCAACAATTCAGCAGCCAAAGGCCTAGAACTCACTTCCTTCTGGACAAGGAGAAAGAAGCATCTGCAACTTTTGGCTATGGCAGTTTGCACCAGCCAAGGAGAAGTCCAGGCAAGTCCAGTCAGACAGCTTGAAGCTCCCTGGTTTGTGCAGATTACTGCAGTGTGGGCTGGAACAGCAGCTAGGACACAACATGCGGCACCCTGCTGTGGGCACAAGCGTGGATTTGCGCTATGCTTATGTGGCCTGAGACTGCGTTTCCAAAACAAGACCTTGAGAAAGACCAGGGAACTCATTGTGGCTGCAGTCTGGAAGCTCCCCCAGGGATTTGTTCAAGAGCAACAGAGAGAAAAGAAGGGAAAAATATGCATTACCCAGCAACAGGTATCTGGATATCTGCTGGCAGCAACCTGTTGAGGAAAGACTGTCAGCAGACTTGCTGGTTTACTACATATACATCAGAGTGTACTCTAAGCCCACTCTAATTGCCTGAGCACACATCTCCTCCCAGCCTTCTTGCCAACCCCTATTTCTACTACATGTTTCAAATGAAAGGGGTGTTTCAGTGCCTCCAGTGAAAAGGAACAGAACAGTGTGAAAAACAATGTATTTTTAACTAACCTCTTGCTTGGAAACAAGTGAATCATTTTGGCTTAATTTTTCCACAAATAAAACAGCCTAAAGCGGACACTACACATGGAAAATTTTGTCCAAAAGAAGAGTTCGGAAAAATTATGCGCAGCTGAGAGTAGGACCTGAAAAAGGGACAAGATTGGGAAACCTTGGTAGTACAGATGCTGTTGAGCAGTTTTACAATAATCCTACTGGAAAGTCGAATAATTCAACAAGGATATTTTTTACTGTTTTCCACCTTTTCTTCTTCAATGCTCATTTTTACCTCTGTTTTAACTCATCTCCTGTGGAGATGGTGTAGGGGCAAGTTCTGCTTGATATCTTTATCAACCATCTGGCCAAGGGGCTCAAGTACACCCACAGTTAGTACTCCTGTACTGGGAAAGCATCTAGACAGTTGTATTGTTTAAAAATAAAGTAAAACAGAAAATACAAGGTGGAGTACTTCAGCATAGCGACACGCAGCTAAACGGCAGACAGACCAGGAGACAGCATGTAATTATATTGCTTACTGTTTTGACTATCTGATTCTCAACATATTCTTTTGGTAAATGTGGTACATTTTGGTAAATGTACCTCTACCCACTCCAGATCTGCTGCAGATGAGAAGCATAACTACAGTTGTAAGGGGCTACCAGGTTGCCATCTTCTCTGCAACAGCTGTCCCAGGCACACATATCAGTTGCTAGCACTCATCCTTGCTGTACCTGGAGCCTTGATGCAAGAGATCCTTGAATTCTTAAGCTGAAATCATAACAGACAAGCTTGGTAAAAGTTACATTCAAGGGAATTTGTTATGAACTGGACTTATGTCCTTACTAAACATTTATAGCTCAACGCTCAAACCATGTAATTCTCAGGCAATTAATGACCATCCCTAGAGAAAATAATGCCCCTTTGGCTGTAGCATTTTCCTCTCTTTAAACTCACATTCTTTCCTTTCTTTGAGCAGTCCAAGAAATGTCATTTTCCATTGGAACCTGTGAATTGATTATGCTCATGTCTGTTAATTCATGCTTTCTTCAGTCAGCTTGGACAAGGTTGCTTCCTAGGAGTTGTAGAGGCTCACAGAGCTTGTTTTGGTACTTTGTGCACTTCTGACTTACTGACACCACATCCTTCTCCAGAGGTCTGTGGAGACAGTTACCCTCCAAGTCAATAACACAGTTGAACCCCATGACTGGAGCTTGTAAGGAAAAATAGCTGAGTAAGGTACACTGGCTGCTGCTGATCAGCTGTGTTTATCTAGACTGAGTTAATAAATATGACCAAGTCAAGACGGTGAGTCTACTGTCTGTGGCAGCTGGCCAGGAGCTCCTGGGTAAAGAGAGAAGCTCAGTGACACAGGAAGGCAAAACGCCAATGTTTGCTGTTGGTACACAACTGCTAAAACAACTTACGCAGATCACAGTGGGCTGAACAATCAGCAAAGTTGATATGATGACCTAGAAAAAGGCTGGCATCCTGGTATGATAGCTGGAAAAATAGAGTGATTTTTTTTTCCTTCCTGTTTTCTTCAAGCTGCAGTTTGGGAAAAAAAAACAAAACTACAAAAGCAGTCTGATGGGGAAAGTATTTTCTCTGTACAGGGGCTGTCCAGATAGTGACTGTTAGTCCATAGCAAATGCTGCCTTTCCTCTCTGCCTCTTTTTCTTTTTTTCCCTCTCTTCGTAATACTCAAACTATATTTTTCTCTATGTGTGTTCACATGCACACTCAAGTGGCTGAGGGACTGATAATCTTCATTAACTGCAGGATGCTGATTGTCTCACCACATATCACAATGCAGTACTGAATGACTTTCTCACTGTAAGTTGGACAGCAGCACCACAGGTAATTTTGCCAGCTAAGGCCCTTGGCTGGAAGCTTGAGTTTTGCTGAGAAATGGAGAAAAGAGAAAACTGGATATCTGACAACCTCTGACTAGCAGTCAGTCTGAATCACTCATTCCTTCCTTGAAATTTCTTGGTCTTTTCTTGTGCACCTAGATGCAAACTGAGTCAAGATGTTCTGTCTGCTTCCAAACTTACCCAGACTGTCTGTGATCTTCCAATTTGCTTAAATCAACTTTAAATTAGAGCTTCAGCCGCCCACTTCTCTTTGTCTGTATGAGCTTCTCTTTTAATCACAAATGTTACAAAATTATTTTAAAACATGTAAAAACACATTCTATCTAACCTCACTGAAATTAATTTATGACCACATCTGTAATAAGATGTAGAAGATGCAAAGGACAATCTTAATATGAGAAGTAACTATAGTATCTTATACTCTGTCTCAGGAGTGTATTTAATAGGCAAATTGTGATCTTCAAGATTAATAATTTGAGGAATCAACAATTAACAACAAGAACAAAAACAACAATAACAACAAGCAACAAAAACATCTCAAGATTTTGGCTTCCTGAGTTTTCACATGACAATTCCAGGTGATATTCCTACTGGTTGTCTAATGAAATGAGTGGTCATTCATTCATTCCATTTCCTTGAGGCAAATTTTGATGCCCTGGACTTCAATAGACATGGGTTACTTGTCTCAAACTAGTTGCTCAAAATCACTGGCAAGGAGAAACAGTAATAATTTTTGAAAAATTTCTCATACTTTCATATATACTCAGAAACAATTCTGGTTCAGTCTTATGAGGAGTACTGACACATATAACCTTTAAAAAACAGCCTACAGGATCTAAATATAATTTCTTACTCACATGTATTGCATCATTCATGACTTTAGAAATCTCTATCCTTCTCTCCGCTATCTAGCTTGTCTACTCCTTCACCTGTCACTTGAAAGTCCCTGCATATATCTAATTATCTGAAACAGCTTGATGATGCTTAGTTCTTTAGAGAAGACTTATGTATTTTGAAGTATGTCATCTCCTCCAGTTATACCATATTCATACATAAATTCATTAGGTCCATTCTTTACCATGGAGTAAATGATGACAGGACAATTTGGCCTGTAACTCCCTGTCTGGCTCATGGAAACTTTCAAAATTTCTGATTTCAAAGATTCAGAGAAATCTTTCTTAAAACTTCCATTCCATTCTTCTGGTTGTTAGGCTTCATAAAATTATACATCATATGCTATAGGCAGCAATTCAATAAGTCCACAGTTGAATTCCCTTTAATTCCACCTGGTCCTGACCTTACAGTGAAGGGAATAGTAATATCTCCAAAATTTAAAGCAGTGCACAGACTGNGTCTGCCCAGGGAGGTGGTTGATTCGCCTTCCCTGGAGGTGTTTAAGGTGCGTGTGGATGAGGTACTGAGGGGCATGGTTTAGAGATTGGTAGGAACGGTTGGACTCGATGATCCAGTGGGTCTCTTCCAACCTGGTGATTCTATGATTCTATGATCTGCCCTTAGATAAGGATCTGTAGGAAGGTGAAACACATCAAACATGAAGCAGAAAGCACAGAGCTGTTACAATAGAGTGCCAAAATGAGAACCAGAGAAATAATACTCCAAATATAAGACTAAGGAATGGGGTGGAGTATTTCTTATGTTTAGCCCTCAACAAAGACACTGTTTCTGTGCTGAATCTGTGGTAGGAAGACAATTAATTAGGCACTGTAATACAAACACAGAATACACACAAAGTATGGAACAAAACATGCCAGTATTAGAGTAGCACTGTGTTTGACAGACAACCTAGAATCAGCTCAAATGAACAAGCTGACTCCTTCAGTGAATAACAAACAACTCATCTGATCTGCATAGAAATTCAGGCCCAAGAAGAAGGATGTAGTCTAAGACCTATATTGCTGCCCTGCTGACATGGAATGTTGTCTGAGTTCAGAGACACAGTGAGGGCACAACACAATTGTAGGGGATACTCCATTTATGATACAGATCAGGCAAATGTTGCACTGTAAAGTGAAGCAAGACACATATTTTTATGTGTTATTGGTGATTGTTTTATGGCAGGCTATAATAGCTGCTCCTATGAGCCATGACTGTGTACTTAGCTTCATCATCTCTACAGGACAACAAAGATTGTAATACCCAGAGAGCTGTACTAACTTTTCATAATGTAAAATGCCATGAATAGAGTTCTGCAAGCATTTGTGCTCAACTGTGTGCTTCTCAGCATATCCAGGAATGCTCTGGAAAGGGAATGGGAAGTGAGGTTCCAAAATTTGTTCATGATACAAGATGTTTAGGTTGATAAACATGAAAAAGACAGTAAAGAGGTGCAGAAGTTTATTATATTTCTTGTATAGTCAATAGGAAGAGGGTATCCAATAATTATCTGCCATCCCAGAAGTGTTGAATGGCCTTCCAAGTTTACTACCTCCCTTTCCCACTGGTAGCTAAGGAAGTCAGCTTCTGACTCATCCTTATATTGGTGTGGATTAATCCAAGTATTAATATTGATGCCACATAGAAGATCTCATCGTGCTTTTCCTCTCATTAAGGAACAGCTCTTGGTCTTTTATAAGCTGTCAATTCACAGGGGTGTAAACAATGGGTAGGAGTTTGATTAATTCCTTTTTTGGGCTTTCATCACCATTAGGGGAATAGAAAGTCAGGGTCTGGTCCGTGGTCAAGGCCTCTCATGTCTACACGTCTGCATTTTTTATGGAAAGGGTCATTAGGCATTGGAATAGGCTGCCCAGGGAGGTGGTTGATTCGCCTTCCCTGGAGGTGTTTAAGGCACGGGTAGACGAGGTCCTGAGGGACATGGTTTAGTGTTTGATAGGAATGGTTGGACTCGATGATCTGATGGGTCTCTTCCAACCTGGTGATTCTATGATTCTATGATTCTATAAACATCAAGAGTCTTCAGTTTTCCCCTAATATTCCCTCTGGAGACTTCTCTCATATATTGTAGCATCTTTAGATCTCCCGGGATTCATGACATATAGATGAGAAAGAGTGTTTTGTTCCTGGCCAAGTCCAGGTAACAGAAAAGTTTAGCATCATGTATTGGAGATGGCAAGTTGGAGCAGCTCATAACTTTGCCCGAATTTGTGCTGTGGGTACCACCAATGCAACCAGGAATGAAAATGGCTCATAAACAGGATTGAGCCAGGGATAGTCATCTGGTGAGCTATAGCAGAACATGAAGAACTGTAAAATCTGTAAGCATCTGGTTCAGAAGAGGAGAAGGTGGAAAACAAAATCATAAACAAGTCTTCCATTATGTTGTATAGTAGCAAAAAGGGTGATTTGCAACTTTTCTTGTGCAGTAGTTTAAGAACAATTATGGTTTTTTTTTTTGGATGCCGTTCACGCAATATATGCCATACATTTTTCAAAGAGTCTAATGCGCACTTGAGTTTAAAGTGGGTTGAACAACATTTATTTAAGACCAAGGGGTATTTTGTTTCAACTTAGAAAACAGATGCCACTTGTAGTCACAGAGTGAATGTTTTCCAGTTGCCTGATGCTACAAAGTGATGTTTCAGTGTTGTGCTGTGGGTGGAGGAGCATTGCCTTTAATTACATTTTTAAAAAAAGTAAACTAATTAAGGTTAGTAAGGCATTAGATGTGGTGCACTCCATGCATCTCAATTTTTTTCAGAGGTCACACTTGATGTTTGCCCCCAGTGTGAAAGTATCTCTGGTGAACTTCCAGGTGGCATCTCAAATATCAGTCTTTTCAATGGAGACATAAGTGTGGTGCCTGCCAAGATTTCTGGCTTTTCTCCCCTTAAAGACATGTCCATATAGCTATTCCTCCTCTGACAGCTTACAATTGACCAGGAGTTACCTCCTCCCAGCAGCAGAAACCTGTCTAGTTCTCTCCTATTCATGAGTACCCACTTGAGTCCCTCCTGTCCCAGCTATGGAAAAATACCAGCTCCTTAGCCAAGAACACCCAGCTTTCTTGGACTGGCTAGACAGAGCTGACTCCAAGGCTGGCTGTGAATGTGAGGAGTGGACCATAAAGAGTACAATGCTGATGGGACTGGCCTGCAGTCAAGGTACTCAGAGCTCTCTAGCAGGCTGCCGAGGGATACACCTATACTTACATCTGGATTATCGTCAAAATACAAAGCCTTATTTTTCCTTGCTTATACTGCATCTCAGTACAAAGTGCACCATGAGTGCCTGATTTCTGAGAAATATGACATTGGATCTGTGATAATGAGCTACAAGCAACATACAAAATGTTTATATTCCACCACAGAGTCCAAATTTGTGAAATAAATATTTGCTGTCTTGTATGTCTGTGGGATTCTGCCATAGAGAACATTATGTGCTATAATGTGTTTCAGAGCTGCCCATGGCAGGACTTGGACAGACCTTTTGCTGCTTGTTTAGCATGGTGTTTTCTTTAGATTCTCTTCCCATTTTCTCTGCTCCTTTGCAAAACAACTTATAATGTTTCACTGTTAATGTATCATATCCTATATAAATTATAAATTGTATTTTGAACAGATATAATGTCTTGATACACATCAGATATTATCTCAGCCCAGAGCGAATAAAATTCAAGCAATATTTAGGAACTGAGGTGATGGAGAGAAGAAAGACTGGAGTATGGATAGGAACGTGGTGCCACGTGAACTGTTCATGTGCGTATTTACAAAGTTTTATATCCTTGAGAAAATATATCATTAGTATCGTTCTTTTAGGTTTTGATCAGATATAAAACAACTATTCTTTGTCACTAAAAGGTATCAAAAATGTACATGTCTCCAGATTACCTCATATGAAATGATCAATTTATGTTCACTAATGTCATTTTAAAAGTTAGAGGCTGAGTGTTGCCAAAAATCCATTGAGTTCTTGTTTAAGTGTGGCCATATTTATTACTTTTATGAAATCTGAACTGCTGAGTGAGAAAGTTATTAAGAAGCAATTCAGACAATGGAAAATGTATAGGGGGAAGATCATAGCCTCAGGAAATATTTGCCCCGGCATGAATTATTTCTGTACTTCCTCACTTGAAAATGCCATCTTCGTGTTTGGTCTTTGAACAGCTATGCGTTCTCTTTCTGCATTGTATGAAACCACCCATCCTACCTATGGGAAAACATTTCTCAAACAATTCCTCAGACTGTTTGCATAAAACTGGAGTTTCATATTATTATTTGTTTAAAATTTACCATTTACCATTTCTAACAGTAAGCAATAATGGTGAAAATAATCTTTCATTAAGGGTGAACATTAAATGAGGTTTTGCTGCTCAATATTTCATCCTTTCAACCTTTTGCATTTCCTTTTAATATATCAACATGTTCTTGAATTCAGTGTATATATCCTTATTTGTAAAATAAAGCAAGTTTGATTGTTGAGGCTTTTGAACAATAATCCTTTACAGTGAAAGGTTAAGAGATTGATCATCATACCACAAAAATTTTAAATAAGGCGTCCTTTAGATTTGTCTTATTTCTCATTCTAGGACTTTAACTTAGTAGAGAAAGAGGCAGGCTGAAATGGGACAGTCAATAACATCAACAGATCAAAACCATAAAAAGTAAAAAAACCCCAGCATCTAGTTCAGTACACAATTAGTGTTCAGCCCAGAGTAATATACCTGTAAGAATTAGATGCTGGGTTTCGTCTTACCTGTTATTTATTGATCTGATCAGGGAACACAATAGTGCTCAGTCCCCAGAGGTATCATCTCGGATCACCTGATAGAGGAGCAGAGAATGGAGCAGAATGGAACAACAAGAAGATAGATATGCTCCTTTACAATGAAGAAGTAAATATTTCAGGGGGACAAAGGAAGAGGTACCATTTCCTAGGCTTGCTTATTACATTAGGGTAGTACTTGGGTTGGGTATTGAAGAAGCCTAAAAACTGGTGCAACTCGAATGCCTCTCACCAGCTGCAGTTGGCTCTCTGACAGCCCTCACTAGGATCCTATCCTTCACAAATTGCAGGAGGTAGGCAACAGGGAATGAAGTTTTTAACCATTTTCTGACAAAGACAAAGCTGCTTCCCCATGTATTTCAGGTAGTCAGGTGCCCTCTCCAAAATGCCCTGATTCTTCAGTTGTTTTGATGCTACCCTGGGTGTGATACTTTCTCCCTGCTAAAGATCAGGGAAGGAGGAAAACCTCATTCATATTCCACCATTGGCACCAAAAGTCCCTGCTTAGGCTCTGTTTGCAGGGTTTTTTTCTTTTCTCTCTCTGCTTCTGCATATTTAAGTTTTGAGATTTGATGAGTTCAAGTATCTCCTAGATGATTGCTCTGCTAGAGACACCTGGAATAATGCTTCCTTCTCATTGACAGTGACTATGACTGAGACTTGTAACTCTCAGAAGTGCTTCTGATAATTTCTTTTGTCAAATTAGATTTTGTGAATAGATTATCCCTCAAATTTTATTCCATGTCTTACATCATGCATACACACACGTATGGACTTGGAAGTGCTGACTGATGAGAAGCTCGACATGTGTGCTTACAGCCCAGAAGGCAAACTGGGCTGCATCAAAAGAAGTGTGGCCAGCTGGTTGAGGGAGGGGATTCTTCCCCTCTTCTCCACCCCTTACGACCCTGCCTGAAGTACCACATCCAGTTCTGGAATCCCCAACATAAGAAGGATATGGAACTGTTGAAATGGGTCCAGAGAAGGGCTAAAAGGATGAACAGTGCGCTGGAGCACATCTGCTGTGAGGACAGATTGAGAATGTTGGGCTTGTTGAACCTGGAGAAGAGAAGGCTCTGAGGAGACCTTATGACGGCCTTCCAGTACCTGAAGGGAGCCTACAAGAAGGCTAGGGAGGGATTTTTTACAATGATATGTAATGACAGGACAAGGGAGAATGGCTTTAAATTGGAAGGAGGAGAATTTAGATTAGACATTAAGAAGAAATTCCTCACAATGAGTTTGGTGAGGCACTGGCACAGGTTGCCCAGGGAAGCTGTGGATGCTCCCTGCCTATAAGTGTTCAAGGCCAGGTAGTGTGGAGACTTGAGCAGCCTGATCTAGTGGGAGGTGTCCCTGCCCATGGAGAAGGAGTTAGAATTAAATGATCTTCATGGTCCCCTCCAATTCAAATCATTCTCTGATTCTATGGTCTTATGATTCTACGAAATAAATTGCAAACTCTGTGTGAATATAGTCTTTGAATCTATCGCTAAAAAATAATACACTTGAACATTTAATATTTCTTTTATTAGGAAGTATTTCACAATTTGAAATGCATTATTTTTGTTAATTTATTATTTAATATATTACTTAATTGTTACTGACAAAGCCACACTAAGACACAAGGAGGAGAATAGGTTATCAGTAGTGAAAGCAAAACTTAGAATCATAGAATCATAGAATTGCCAGGTTGGAAGAGACCCATCGGATCATTGAGTCCAACCATTCCTATCAAACACTATACCATGTCCCTCAGGACCTCATCTACCCGTGCCTTAAACACCTCCAGGGAAGGTGAATCAACCACCTCCCTGGGCAGCCTGTTCCAATGCCCAATGACCCTTTCAGTGAAGAATTTTTTCATTATGTCCAGCCTGAACCTCCCCTGGCGGAGCTTGAGGCCATTCCCTCTTCTCCTGTCCCATGTCAC